>VDFB02389876.1:0-70778 GCA_007258455.2 Sequoia sempervirens
TGTTGTAACTACTTGTATGAAGATGATTTTGATAGACTTGTAAATTATTCAATCCACTGAGATATATTTTATTTAGCAACTCTAACTCATGTAACCTTCATACTTGATACTCTTCATTGTTGACAAGATGTTGCAAGAATACCCTTAAAGAAGGGATTTTTACGTCAAACTCTAACAGTTCCAAAGAAAATAAATATGGTGTAGCACCCATAAGTGCTCAAATTCCAGTACGATAACCCATAAGGTGGGGTTGAGTTGAAGGTGCTAGTCACGACCAATGTTATTAACTGTCTTCTTTAGGATTTTAATTATGGTTTTATTAGACATCTCAACTTGATTATTGCTTTGTGGGTAATATGGAGTGGAAAAGAAATGTTGTATATGGAATTGTGTGCAAAGACTATGAACTTCTTCATTTTGAAAGGAGTACCATTGTCTATGATAATGGAATGGGGAATGCTATACCAAAAAATTAGGTAGTTAAGGATAAACTTCACTATTTGTTTATCAATCATGTAGGTCAATGGGATGACTTCTATCCACTTCGTAAAGTACTCATTAACAATGATGATGAGCTTGTGGCCATTGGATGAGGTGGGGGTAATTTTTCCTATGAGTTCAAGTACCCATTGAGAAAAGGGCCAAGGAGTGGTAATCGGTTGCAACTCTTGATCTGGTGTGTGAATTAGATTTCCATGTTGTTGACATTGAAGAAATTTATTTGTAAACTGATGTGCCTCATAATCCATGGTAGGTCAATAGTATCCTATTCTCAGTAACTTCTTAGCAAGGGTAGGGCCACTAGAATGTGACCCACAAACACCTTCATGGACCTCATGTAAAGTGAGCTTCTTCTAAGTTTAAACATCTAAGTAATGTACCATCAATATTCTTTTGGTATACATATCACCAAGGATGGTGAAGCATGATGAATGATAGATACATTTTTTCTTTTGATTACTAGATAGGTTGGGTGGGATGATATTAATATGAATGTAGGCATAAATATCATGATACCATGGGGAATCAGGAAATAATTTCGCACATAAATTTTGACTATGGGACATCACATTAGGAACCAAAAGTTTTTCCACTAGAAATTCACATCTTTGATTGTTATGATGCATATCTAGAAGATCCAATAGTTTCCATAGCATATGCAACTTTATTGTTCAATCTTGGTATTTGTTCAAAGGAGATATTGGAAAAATATTGCTTGAAACTGTCAACCATTCTCTTATATGGTAGCAACTTTCATCCTTTGTCTGGAAATCATCATTAACTTGTTTGATAACTAGTTGTGAATCGTCGTAGACTTGTAGCTCTTTGATGTGCCAATAGATTACCATTGTCAATTTTGTAATGAGTGCTTCATATTCAACAATATTGTTGATACATGGAAATTCTAGCTGATATGCTTTGGAAATATAATCACCTTGAGGAGTGATGAATAAGACTCCTGCTCTTGAACCATATTGGATGTGGGACCCATCAAAGTACAATTTCCATTGTTTTGCTCAAATGACAGGGAAAGTTGTTTCATTTGGAAAGCCTGATATAAGAGGATTATAATCATATAGATATGTCATTGCTAGCTAGTTTGCAATGACTTGCCCTTTGATTGTCTTTTGGTCCACATATTCTATGTTGAATCCGCTCAGTATCATAACCCATTTAGCCATGTGATCTGTGGATGTTTCTTTTGACAACAAATATTTCAACAAATCAACTCTTGAGATGATAGTTTGGTGATTAAGCATGTAGTTTTAGAGCTTCTGTGATGCGAAGACAACAACTAGACATACTCACTCAGTAAGTGTGTAATTAAGCTCATATCCGACTAATGTTCTATTGATGTAGTAGATTTCTCTCTTTTTTCGACATCATCATGTTGTGTTAAGAGAGCTCCTAATGTTGTTGTAGCTAAACTATATAATATAAATGGCTTGCCTTGAATTGGAGGCATTAATACTGGTGGTGAAGCAAGGTAATCCTTTAGTTGATGGAAATCTTATTGGAACTTCCCATCTCATTTGAATGTGACATCTTTATGTAGGAGATGAGAAAATGGATGACATTTATTTGCTAGTTGAGCTATGAACTACCAAATTGACTGTAGTTTTCCTTACAAACTACAAAGTTTCTTAAGATTGTTTGATGGAAGCATTTGAATTATTGCTTTTACTTTTGTAGGGTCAACTTCAATACTTCTACGAGACATAATATATCCCCATAATTTTTTTGAAGTTGACAACAAAGACACATTTCTTAGGATTGAGCCTCACTTGGTATTTTTCTAGTCTATCAAAGATCTATCCAAGAACATCCAAATGTTCTTTTCTTGTTGTGGATTTTTCTATTAAGTCATCTACATAGTTCTCCATTATCTTGTGAAAGATTTCATGGAAAAGTACCATCATAGATCTCTGATAAGTTGCACCAACATTCTTTAGACTGAAAGGCATTACGGTCTAACAATAAGTACCCCAAGGAAATGTGAAAGAAGTCTTATGTTGATCTTCTTGTGATATACTAATATTATTGTATCCAAAGAAACCATCCATGAGGGAAAGCATCTCACATCCTGTTGTCAAATCTATAATGATGTTAATGTTTGGTAGTGGAAATTCGTCTTTTGGACAATCCTTGTTTAAATATTTGAAATATATGCAAATGCGGATGCCCCCAATGGGTTTTACAATAGAGAAACAATTTAATTTACCCACTCTCAATAGTCTATAGGCCTAATGAAGCCAACTTCTAGGAGTTTCTGCAATTCCACTTTGACTAAGAGTGCAATCTGAGGATGCATTTTATAAAAAAAAAATTCACTGGTTTAGTCTTTGGGTAGACCATCAAATGATGGACTACCAAAGATGTATCAAGCCATGGAATGTTTGCATATGACCAAGCAATGTTGACTTTTTGTTTCTCAAGAAATGATGTGAAATCCTTCTTTTCTTTAGGTGTCAATGATACAACAAATAATGTGATCTTAGGATTGTTGGTTGTTCCAACATTTTTTTTTTTATTCTTCTATTAAGACTGGGGATCTCTCTTGATATTTAGAAATAATTGCGAGATCAAATCCTTCACCCACGGGTGCCTCATAGAGGTTTTCATCCTTGGATACATTTTTTATTTTTACTTTTTTTTGGATCCGAAAGTACCACATTGTGATTTTCACCAGGGGATCGTTTTCCTATTTTTAAAGGATTTGTTCTCCCTCCCAAAGTATGCTTGTGTATCAAGCTCTATGATAAATCTTGCTTTGTGATCTCCAAGTGGTATTCTTCCTCTAATTTCCATAAGTTCTACAATAGCTTCATCATTTTGAAACATGTCTAAAATCAATGGTCCTTGTTGGTCCCAATCAATAAGTTGAGGGTAAATAAGTCGAAGGTCATTGGTTTGTGAGGGAGATGTGAATGATATGGATGTTAAGGTGTAAATGGATGTTTTATCAAACCGTTCAAGAGGTTTCAATCATGGAAAAAAATAGCTACCTTTCTAAGGACACACTCAATGTCTGGATTAACATTACTTAATGACCCATACTTAATCCATTGATATTTATATCTCTTTTCTAGAATTGTGGATTCTCTTATTACTTGCTAATGAAGTCCAAGGCCACCTTGACCTGTAAATCCCATGTTCTTGATAATTTGGAAACCCTCAGTGTAATGCTCGACTGGTAGGGTGGGTTGTCCTTTGTCTTCTTAGTATAACCATTTTGAGATATCCTCTTCTATGACCTCTTTGTTCAACTCTCCCTGCTTTGCGAATACAATGGGTTAATACTTGATAATTAAAGTGTCATTATCTATGTTTTGAGGTTTTCCATATGTCTTAGGAGAAGATGAAAGTTGTTCTAAATAGAAGGACCCCTTCAGATCATATTCTCCACAACCCTTGTCATGTATCTAGACCTTTATTTTGGGAAGGCGCTCATGTGTATTGGATGATGAGGTCAGTTTAGATGGGTCGATATCAAATGATGATGAGCGATGTTGTTATTGGGTACTTCGTGGATTTTTTAGTATTTTTTCCTATATTTTGGCAATATTGGAAAGGACAAGGGTCCCCATAAACAATTACTTCAGTTTCATTGTAGGGAAAATTTACACATTGGTGATAAGTGGATGGGATGACCTACATGGCATGTATCCATGGGCGACCTACGAGAATGTTGTAGGGGAGGTCAAGGTCCAATACTTGACATGTAGTTTTTGTGATTGTAGGACCAAATTGAGCATGTAACTTGATTAGCCCTTCCGACTCATGCTCAACATCATCATATGATTTTATTGTAATGCTCTTCTATTTTTCTACGACTCCATTAGAGTATCCCAAATTTTTTACCTTTTTTAGGGTGTAAATGTTTAAGCTTGCCCCACCATCTATCACCACTCTTTTGATTTTGTGCTTATGGACATAGAATTCTCGGTAAATGCTTGGTTATGGTATGAAGTGGTAGGAAGGTATTTTTCTATGAATATGGGATGATGATTTGATGTGAGGTGTCATACCATGACTTGGATTGTTCAATATCTATGTTGGTAGGTATAGATAATGTCTAAATTGATTTTTCAATAACTTATGTGCAGGAGATATGTGGAGGAGTTCTAAGATGGAAATTTGGGTTGGTATTTTTTTATATGTTCTATAAGGTTGTACTTAGATGGTAAACAAGGTGCTTGTGGAGCTCCTTAGAGGGTGAATTTTACCTATTGTGTGGTAACCATATATTCAGAAGTTTTGTTTGGAAAGGTGATAGTGGCAACATGGTTATCGGTTTATCCAATATGTTCCACTACGGATCATTGTAGATATTGAGATCATTATTGGTAGAATTTCCAAGATGCTCAATTATTACATCCCCTTGTTCAACAAGATCTTGTATGAGATTTTTCAATTTCATGCAGTTAGGTGTCTTGTGACCTTTTATTCTATGATACTCACAATGGTCATTTTCATTGTACCATGAGAGTTTGAATTGTGGTTCATCATACTATCTCACTTTAGAAGCTTAATGAGATTGGTTTGGATTAGTTTCTTCAATATTGCCTTAATTGGCTCCCCTAGGGGAGTGTATTTTCATCTAGTATTGTTGTTTTGTCTCACTAGTCCCTTGGGAGATTCACATTTTGGTTGTTTTTTGCATGTTAGGTGGTAGTTGTATATTTTGTACAAATTTAACATTCACTACACCATCATTAATAGCATTCTTATTCTTGGCCCATAGGCGAGGTTTACAATTGGAGTGTGAGGCATGCTCTTTGCTTTCTTTATAAGTTTTCACAAGTCCTTTTGTGATAAGAGTTTTTTCAGCATCGATTCCTTTCTCAATAATCTCATCAAACATGTTAGTGCATTGCACTTGTAGGTGGAAACCCATTTCTTGATTGAGATTCTGAAATAAAAATGCTCACAAGTTATTTTTCTAGTATGAGTCATGGGAATTTACTAGCCATGTTCCTCCATTGTTGTAAGAAAGAAGTGAATGATTCCTCATTTCATTTTGGGTGTTGCATAAATTAGTCACAGATATCTCGTGTTCAATGTTGTAAGAGAAGTGACATGATTTTTTCAGTTAGTTCATAGAAGGTATTGATACTATCTTATAAATGAGAGAACCATTCTATTGCTTGTCCTCCTAAACTTCAAAGAAAAAGGTGCATCAAATATGTGTCATCATAAGTTACCTCTAGGTAAGCTATGTAGAATCTCCATATATGTTTTCATGGATCACCTCTTCCCTTATACTTGTCAAATTTTGGCATTTCAAAGTGTGGGGGAAGGGAAGCATAGGTATTGTTCAATCAAATGGATAAGGACATATATCCTCAAGTGTAGTTTTTCTTTGTATGTCCTCATTCCATGTCAATTATCTTCTTATGCAAGATTTGTATGTGACGCCAAGTCATTTGTCATATCAATTGGTGTTTGATTTGATGGAATATGTGTTTGATGTTGTGAGATGGTTGATGAATTAAATGAAGTATTTTGATTTTGTGGAATGGTTTGTTATTGTGGGATATTGAATGAATTGTATGAGAAGTTATGGGTTTGAGGTATATGTATATTTATGGGGATGGTAAATGGGACGAATTGAGAATGAAATTGTGATGGATTTAGGATATTTGTATTTATAGGTATGTTATATGTGGAAGAGTGATTTGGGATGTTGAATGAGGAGATTTGTGAATGGTTTGGAATGTTAAGCGTAGAAGATTGGTGGGAATGAGTTGGGTTGTATGTATTCATGGACATATTGGATGTTTGTGAAGCATATGGAATATTTGTTTTGACGTGAGATGTGATAGGTTGTGAAGAAAATGGGTTATTTGTCTGAATGTTGGATGTTATGGGTTGTGAAGTGAAGGGAATATTGGTGTTATGGGGTATGGATGAAGAAATGGTGATTTGGAATAGATATGGTTGTGTGATTGGATGTGAAAGGAGTTTGATAGATTGGATTGAAGTATTGCTTACAAAATGGTATGGAATTTGAGTCAATGAGAAGTATGGATGGTTGAATTGATATGATTGGCATGGAAGCTTGAGGCATAGATATGTCAATAGATTTAGGTATGGGCATACTTGCATTAGTTGGGGTGTGTGAGGACATGATATTTGTAAGGGCTTGTTCCCTAAGTGTGGAAATGTCAAAATTTGAAGGTAGTTTAACACCTTTTTGTGCTAGTGTAAGAAAATATTTTTTTGGGTCCATAGATTACCTTTCTTATGCTTGGGTTTTGTTGCATCTCTAATAATTTTCTTGTGTCAATTCAGTACTCGTGTGATGTCTTCTATCAAAATCTTGACGAGGAAGGTTGTGGTGTTTGATACTCATTAGGGTTGAACAATCGAGGAGGCATGCCAAAATCTGGTTGTGTATCACCCATGGTTGTGATAACATTTGAATTTGATTGGACTCCTTATGTTGAGATCCTATTGTAGGCATACAAAATTTGAAGACCTTATGAGATGAGGATGTACGATGGAAGTTGGGTGATTTGATATGGATATGTTGTTTCTATTGGACTCTACTAAGGATGCATTTGTAGATTTGGACCAAGGATGTGATGATTTTGGATGTGTTTTTGGTGCTTTTGATTGATGTATGATAAAGCCTCAATAAGTCAAAAGTAAATCTAGATATTCATGTGGTGGTGAATGCTAAGATTTGGTTTTTTACTTGTACTAGACTAATGAGTCAAAGTAAAAGGATATAGTGGGTTTTACTAACTCAGAAGTAGCCAAGACTACTAAGTGAATTCACCCACAAATGATTTATGCCAACTCAACTATCTAATTGAAATAGGAAAATTCTCAAGTAAAGAGCTAAGCTAGTGATAAATGATGGAGGATCTAGAATAGATTATGACTATTTTGGTCGTTGGATGTTTGGATGACTAATTATGATAAGGATTTGTTCATCCAAACCTAGGATAGTACCTCTGAAGTCCAAAAAATGGATGATATGAGATGGATATGAATTATGATTTGTTGGTGGATGATGAATTGTAAATAAAACTCAAATGTGTTACAAGTCTTCAATTTTAGATTTGTTTGATCAAAGTTTTTAAAATTGACTTTTGGAGAATTTTGGAAATTTTAGCGCAAATCAAAAGCGTCACTTTTCTCTCAAAAGTGCAATTGTGTGTCTTAGAAGCAACGAAGTATATATTATATGAGACAAAGTATGTCCCATATGCAGCAAAGTAGGTCTCATATGCACAACTTTGTTAGAAATTGGAAGTTATCATATTAGGCTTACTCAAGAATCAAATCAAAAGAGCTAATGTGTAGATCAAATGTGCAATTCTATGAATCCAAAGCACCAAACAATAGCTTAGATGTCAAAAAGGATAGTCAAATGTGCAATTTTGTGTATCAAAAGCACAACAAGGTGTTTCAAAAGTGCAACTTTGCATATTAGATGCCTTGGGAGACACATAAAATTTCAGGAATCAGATTGTTTCAAGTGCACAATTTTAGACTCAAAGTCACAACCTTGTGTAACAATTGGTAATTTTTTAGCAAATTTTAGACAAGAATAACACTCCAAACACATGAACAATCTTTTTTCTATTCAAGTAGGATTATAGCACTAGTGTGGGCCCAATCCAAAATACTTCCACTCTTAAGAGGGATAAGATACAGATCCAATGGCTCAAGGACTCACTTTCCCCTTTCTTTGGAGGATTTTCCACCTTTAGCCCAAAGAAATCATATCTCTCCTTAGGAGGGTACATGTTGAGTAACTTTAGGTATAATACTATATCTTGCACCACACTAGATTGATAATTGATGGTCCTTCGATTTACTAAAAACAAGGTTCATAATGGTATCTAAGAACTAAAGGCCTATCTACATACTTGAGGCTAGGAGGGTCTCTCCTATTCTCTTCACCTATACAAGTTTCAACTAATTGAGGGTCTCCAAGTTTGAACAAACATGACGATAGCTCACTCTTGAGGTATGGCTTTCTCTCTCCCCCTTTATATACCTCACTAGAAAATGTGGTTTAAGTCAACCTTAAGGTGATGAAATCCCCAAACAAGCCCCTTAATAACAATGAATATTTTTCTTCTAAGTATGAAACCTAGTGCTAGTATTGGTATCATAACATTCCCCTAGTCATTGTATCTATTAGATTAGAAGCTTTGATGATTTGTGCGACAATAGACATGGATTCTAGGCTCCAAGTTCTTCTCTCCTCTCCCAAGAATTTTGTGGCCTCTATGAGCACCCAATGTGGCTCCCCATGACAACCCATGATGAGATGCTCGCAGATCTAGCCAAGGGCCTTCAATATCGTAGCAACCTCCTTGAGACACCGTGCTGAGTTTGAATAGCCTTTGGAAAATATAGGAATGCATTAAGACATTGTATACTAGTGATCTTTCCTTTTTTATTTCTGCTCAACAATGGTATTGATAGGTTCTTCACCATGCCTCTCCTCTCTTATCAATGAAAAACACTGGTCTCTAAACCTACAGCCCCATGCCTCCTTGGCACGCCCTTTCAAGGAATTCCTCTATATATTTTATGCTTTTTCTAGACCTCACCCTTGCGCCTAACAACTTCTCTCTTATCCACTTTCGGTGGCAGCAAAGTGGACACCCTTCTCATTTCTGCTAAAGATCGTCTATCATTTATCACAAAATCCCTCTGACCTTTATGCTTTGATGGATGTCCTACCCTACGCCTGCCTATCACTTTCAACGGAGTCATAGAAGATGGACCGTTCCTTCTATTCTTTTTCTTCAGATGCCCATGCCCTCACGGTATCTCTGATTTATGTGTTTATGGTTGGTTGCCCATACCATGTGCCAGGTCACCTATACCTACGCCATACTCCCCTCTCTATCCTCGTCATTTTTTTTCTCATTCATTTAATTCTTTTGTTAATTATTTTCCTACCCTTTACAACGAGGGATGTGTCAAATGTCTTTATGATTTGTTGTCGTATCACTTGATCAATAGGCCTCAAATGATTGTAGAACTTTGCAACTGAACCAGATTTCACACATTTTCACTTCAATAGGGCTGAAAAAACAAAACCCTGAAAAATTCTGGGATGTGGAACTCTTGCGAGATCCTCAAAGTAGAACTTTGCCAGCTTGATGCCTTGGGTACCATGTGGGAAATCTGACAGCAAAGCAGTGTTGTTGGCCTCGAGGATTAAGTCACTTCCCATGTGTGAGAAATTCATAGGTAGATGTCAATCTCATGTTTGTAAAGGTAAAGGAGCTAACATGTATTTAAGGTAAGACTTGAAAATTGATGCACTTTCAGTGTAGTTGCAAAGATTGTTGTTCATACACGTCAACAGTAAACTGAATGCTAAGATGAAAGATCTACCCTGGGAGATGTGACTGAGAAACATAAAATTAAGTATTACATATATATGAACTATTACCACTAATTGACCAGTTTGAGTCATTAACAAATCCCAAGACTAAATAAGAATGCAAAAATCAATTTAACTATAGCCAAGCAAGTAATGGAAACCACTTGACAACAAGCTCTGTAGTAGGAGCATGGAAATGTAACATACTAAATTCGCTCCATTCAAACAGCTACCTTCAGAACCAGATAGGAAAAATAAAGTACATACTTCTTCAGGATGAAAGACGAATTAGATGACCTAAAACATTGATATAACACACAGGAAAGCAGATCTGACAATCACATGGTCTTAAAGAGCAAAAAATGCAGAATATTCAGTGACTTGACAAGGAAGAAGATACAATTTGGGCAAATATTGAATGGGTCAGATTCAATGATGCGAGCCCCAAGGATTAATTGAATCTTTGGCATGTTTGGATGACGTCTCCAATGACTAGGGCTCTAAAGATGACAGAGAAGGTGACTGAAGACCATCTAAAGCGAGGCAATCCACCAGATGCATGGCTAAACAATGATAAATAAAAAATTGTTTTCCTGAAAACAAACTTCTGTATTCCTGTGAAGACTAATACATAGCATAAAGCAAATAAGGATTGGGGTATTGTTTTGTTACTTTTGTAAGCATGAGAATTTATCCTTTCCTATTTTTGTATCAAGGGCATGCTTCTATCTTCCATCTTGAGTCATTTTCATGTACACCCAACTATAGCATTGTTTGTATTATTCGTTGATAAAAATTTCCTTCATTTGAATTCAAAAAGATAAAAGATTAATTAATAAAAATTAGATCTTCAAATTTTTATGTTCCAGGTATCCCCAAGAAATTGAATACTTTGGAAAATGCAAAAAATAATAAATTATTTCCTATGAACACTCTTAAAAACCTTACCATGCAGCTGCGAATTTCATATCCTATGGCAACATTTAACTGTAAACAGCTCCTGAACTTACTCAGAAATATCTACTGAAAAATATCAGGAAGCCTCCTCCATATGAGCTCTAAGTTAATATAAGGCTTAAGCAAATGTGGTATTACGTAACTAGAATAACCTTGGAAACTATTGGGATGTATATTATTTGGCATGTCCAGAAATTTGAGATGATCTTAGACGCAGTACATTTTGTAGTAAATGCTGCAAATTATACTATTTCCATTTCACAGTTTCATTGACTGTATGGGAATAGAACATCGAAGGCTTATTCTCAATATAAAAATACACAAATCTTATTCTTGTCTAAGTTTGATCTCAAAATGTAATATGCTACGCTTACCTTCATTCATTTTAGTTCATCCTCAAAACAACATATGCAACGCATATTTTCCTTAATGTAAGTTCATCCGCAAAATGGACAATGCAGTTATCAGGCAACATAAAAGCAAGGATGGGGACCCATTACCCATACCCGGATCTCCTACTGACAGTATTAAAAATTCATACATAAATCATTCATATACTTAGTATCCTATTTCAAAATAACATTCCCAGTCCCGAACTGTATCTGTATGTCCCATTTCTTCGTGACAATGAAGATAAAAAATTATCACAATTTATGACCATTTTCAATGTATTTAGTTCATCTTCAAAACGAAATATGCAAGGCTTATTCTCATTCATGGAAAGCTTATCTCATCAACCCCCTCAGCTTAAAAAATCTAAAGCATTAACAAGCCTTTATGGGCATTGTCACTCATGACTATACTCGAACTACCAACAGGGAATTTCAAGGTAGTTTTGATTGCAAATTGCTTTAACACCTGAAGATAAGTAAACCCTAAGATATGGCATTTTGAAGAATACATCTGTAAAAACCAGCCATTTCAAGGACAATTTTTTCTTTCACCATAACAATCTTTAATATTCTTTCAGTTATCCATGAGATGATTAAGATATATGCTGATCAATGCTACCTCCACCTATGGTAGTTGCTATATCTGAGTTGTCAAGTTAATCAATAGATGCAAAATTTTATTATAAAGTGATGAAAATATGCAAGTGAATTTTATTTTGAGCATAACGATCTCAGGCAAAGTCTGAAGGTAATTTACTCAGCTATATATACACATTTGCTAGCTTTTCTGAGAGTATAAATCATGCCTTGGAGCAATTTATGTCGGCTCATGAATTATTTAATTATCTGCGCCTCCCAATTGCTACATCCACTCGCATTGGTCGCCCCTCCACTTCCTGAACCATACATAAAAAGCGGAAATCAGACTCGATGAGCTCAACGTTCAACTAAGGAATGGCACAGTGAACTGCAATCTTTACTCTTGTTCTTGGTATTTCTCACTTAAGACAGGGCAAGTCTTTTGTCAAAACCACTTTTTATTTTGTCATAAGTCGCAACTATAATTGAATCATGATAGCTTTATAAAGGGATGAGTGTAGATCATTACCATTCCATTTAGTGAAGCAACAGCAGCTTCCACTTCAGAATGTGATGAGAAAGAAACAAACCCGAAACCTCGGGATCTTCCTGTGTCATCATACAGGACTTTTGCACTCACCACATTACCATGTTCACTGAACACCTCCTCCAGTATTTCATCATTTACACTCCATGCAAGATTACCTATAAACACCTTATGTTCGTTATCAGTAGAGCTGTTGTAAATTGGTCTTTCTCTCATCCTTGGCTTTTCTGGGAAGTTTACCCTCAAAGTGCGACCACCATGTTCCTGCTTGATTTGAGAGTTCAATTGGTTATTGTTGTGAAAGAATTTAGATCTAAATCAGTATTCCAAGTCAATAAATATAGTCCTCAACAGTTTAACAAAAAATGATTTCATCACTTACTATCCCATCAAGATTCTCAATGACTGCATTAGCATCCTCAGGACTGCTCATTGTAACAAAAGCGAATCCTCGACTTCTCCCAGTATCCCGATCATAAATTACCTGCAAACAGGATTATTAGAAACAAAGCAATCTTGCTTATCATAAAGCCTCCTTTCCTTCTAAATTGGAATTTAATTGATATAGCTCCTACAAAATCACCTAAAATTAAAAATCTGTAAAACAAATGGCCCAATTCTTATATTGACCCATACGATGAAAATGAGGTACAAAAATGTCAAACACAACCAGTAACAGAATGAAAATAATTGCTGAACAATTTCTGGATTCAATTGTGTGATAATTTTTTGCATCAACGTTTCGGATCCATCATCAGGATGAGAAAAGAGCACAAGGATTCGACTAAGCGAATCCTCGACTTCTCCCAGTATCCCGATCATAACTTACCTGCAAACAGGATTATTAGAAACAAAGCAATCTTGCTTATCATAAAGCCTCCTTTCCTTCTAAATTGGAATTTAATTGATATAGCTCCTACAAAATCACCTAAAACTAAAAATGTGTAAAACAAATGGCCCAATTCTTATATTGACCCATACGATAAAAATGAGGTACAAAAATGTCAAACACAACCAGTAAGAGAATGAAAATAATTGCTGAACAATTTCTGGATTCGATTGTGTGATAATTTTTTGCATCAACGTTTTGGATCACACTCCGTGATCCATCATCAGAATGAGAAATGAGCACAAGGACTGAATCCTTGTGCTCTTTTCTCATCCTGATGATGGATCACGGAGTGTGATCCGAAACGTTGATGCAAAAAATTATCACACAATTGAATCCAGAAATCATTCAGCAATTATCAATATGGATTGTGGAAACTTGTTATCTTTGATAGAATGAAAATAATTTAAATCAACCCAAAAAGCTGCAGCTGCCTCCGGGCTCTTGAAAGTTGAAACACGCAGCACTGCCAGAAAATAATCTCTAACCCATCTCATTTCTTTTAAATAAGTGTTCAAAAATATTTGAACACTTCTTAGGTAACAATAGTCGGCAATTCAGTCCTTGCTATCATATAGTGCAAATAGTAAACAACCATCACAAGGGTATCCAGCAGGCACAGTTTTACAATTACCAATTTAGCACAGATGCTGAATGATTATAACAAGGACATGTGGCAGATTCTCGATATTTTCTAGTATTTTACCTCCAATTTTCATATTTCTTTTTAAATGCATATCCTATTAACAGTCATACAATCCTGTGTGAACGGAAATATATCAGATATCTTGGGATAGAAAGCCAATGCAAACAAGACAGGAAAGTACGTCTAAAACACTAAATATACAATAGATAATTAGCTTTCGCCCACATTGGTATTAAACTGAAAATACGCATGGCTCAAACAGGATTTTGACAGCTAAGATGAACTGAATATTATTTGATGGATATATATCTTAAGACCAGGACCTCTTAAAATTCATGATTGATAATGTATGTAAATCCTAATAAGACTTGAAATTTTGTGAAATTCTTGCCGACATAGATAAGTCAGTTATTCTTCAGAATTAGACTATACTTTAAAATATATCAACATATTAATTCAATGATATGCATCTGAGAAAGTTACTTTTCTCTCATCAAATGTTTATTTATGACTTGGCACCTCTGAGTCTCTTGGAAAGAATAAAAGTAACTTGAATAAGATTGAGAACTTCCAGGACAGGTGGTGCTAAAATACGTTGCAAAAGGAATTGGATATAGGTACCTGAAAACTTCGGAAATACAAGCTCCAAATTCTGGGTCAGCTGGACAAGTAGGCAGGGGTAGATTTCTTAGCAAAAGATAAGCACGTAGCAGTATCAAAGACGGCAGGAAGCTCAGGAAACTCAAACAGTAGCAAAAACAGTTCAGAAGCCTTTGGAAATGGTATTGAAAACTTAAGTAATATCTTGCAAAGCTGAGTTCCAGTATAGGAAACTTTCACAAACCCCTTGAAAACAGCTTGAAAGTTCCAAAATTGTTTCCAAGTTTGTCAAAAACATTTCTGGGAATTTGCTGTCCCTATCTAGGAGTTCCTATGGATTTATAAGATCATAAGCCATTTTGTAAACCCTGTAACAAGTTTCCAACCTTCGGGAACTAGCGAATGGCATTCAAGGGTTCTGAAGATAGCCAGCCTTGTCTAAGATAAGGTTAAAAATAGATCTTGTGGTTTTGGGACTATTTATTTTAATTGATAAGCCTTCAAAACATTTATATTTCTCAATCTAACAATTTTTAACCTGAAATGCACTTCTAACTTGTACGATTTTGACTTCTGCCACCAAGCAAGATAGTGTTAAAATTAAAAATGGAACATAGTATTTGACACCGAAAATCAGGAAAACTTGTAGACAATATTACAGGCTGCATACTGCCAATCAAGAGAACTTAAAAAAATCGAACTTCTCCATCAAGAAATACTCACTCAAAATCCCATTTACCTTTCTTTTCTTCTAATATAAGTAAATTAGAGATTTCGGGCCTACTTGCAAATCACCATATTGAAACTCAATGGGTAAAAAATTGATAAATTATACAGTTCGTAATCTTTAATATGTATATAAGGAAAACTGATAGAATTCCATTGTTTCCCAAATGGAATCTTACTAGTTGATACCTTACAAACAACTTTACCATTAAAATTTAAATGCATCAGTCTATAGCTACAGAAATAGTTTAGAAAAAATTGTTCTACCTCATGTACTTTTACAGGGCTAACTGTATAAGGAACTTTAATTTACAATCTTCATCCTGATGGATTGCCAAGAGTAGCTACAGCATTTAATGTTTGGAGAATATATTTTTATTTTTATTTTAAATTAAAAAAAAACCAGTTTCTATGCCAAAAAAGAAAAGAAGAAAACCTACAGCAAGCAATGAAAATTACCTCTACAATCTCTGCACTCCCATACTCCTGTACTAATCCAGCCAATTCAGCACTGTCACAACTATAAGGCAGATTTCCCACATAGATTTTAGAGCCAACTGGAGGTTCTGCGTCTTGGGTATATTCTGCAGAGGCCTCTTGTCCTGATTCTGACTCTGATATTTCTTCTTCAGAGAACTGTGGCTCCTCTTCTTCCTCGTCCGCTGCAACTGGCATTCCTTCTTGGGTTATTATCGATGAAAATAATCTGAACACCCTCTTCTTCTTCATGAGAGGGGTAATAACAAAAGCAGTGTTGGATGGACAGGAGGAGGAATAAGAAACTTCCATGGCGCAGGCACTGGGCATGTAAGCACGAGAACATGTGGCTTTTGCCAATGGCAGCTCTATGGATGGTGGCATAGCATTGAAATGAACATGGGCAGTAGCCACTGAGAAAGAAGCTGAAGCTGCCATGGTGTTTACTTCTTTAGACTATCTCAACACTTGCTCATCAAAAATGGGGAACAGGGCTTGTTCGGCAACAATTGTAGATAGTGGGCAGTATTTTAGGGCATGCTTTGGCTTTAAAAATCTATCCACCACCAATCATATACCACCAGGATTGTTGATAAGGCGGGCAGAGATATTTTTAAGCGTCTGTCTTGTTAGTGATAAGGAGCGTGGCTTGTTGGGGTTCATAAAACAATATTGTGGATAACAAATCTATTTATTTCTTAAAAAATCTCTAGATTTAACCACAACTAGGATTCTGGGTTTTGGGTTTTGGTAGCTTTCCTCCCAATTTAAAAAATAATTTTTGAAAAAATGTAATACATATTTTTACTTTAATAAAGAAAACACTTATTTTCTGAAATATCTGGCTACACCCATTAGTAAGGAATATTAGGTTTCTTGTAATTCGTCATCCATATTCAACTTAGCCCAAAACACTATACCTCTTAATTTAGTATAGTATAATAATTATAGGTACATTTGAGTGAGCTTAGTTTGTAATAATTTTAATGTTAAATTTATATTAATGTTTTTTTTATAAAAAATAATATATTGTAGAAAATTGTTTCATTATTATTGAGGAATTTTAAATGGATTGTGAATATGAATTCTATGTTCAATGGTAAGGATGTTGGTTTTTGCTTCAACTAAAAGGTTGTTGCGTCGCTCTGAAATGTTTCCCTTTCAGTGACACCTCCATCTTCTCTTTCTTCTTGATTGCATCATGTGAATGGTTCGTCCCTACTTAAATTCTCTCTTTTGTGTTCTATGGATTTGGAAGAGCTCTCTAAGGTTTTGAAAGTGGTGGTATTAGGTCTTTAGCTTGACTCTAGAAAGGATTTTTAGTCAATCGTGGCTCATGACACTTTCATGCTAGAATAGGCACTTGTAGATTTTAGTATTGAAGTGGGTGAACATGAAATATAGTTGCAACAAGTAACTCTATTTCACAAATCTCACAACTTCTAGCCTAGTTTGGTGAAGTTACATGACTAGTTAATCCTACACTAGAAACCCCTTGTGAAGGGTTGGTTTGCCATCTATCCTTGTGCTAAAAAATGGTTCTTCATTGTGTGCAATTCTCCAACAAACAAGGATATTATGCTTAAAGGTGGTCCCTGATTTTGGGAAAAGGTATATTTAGGTATGTCACTTTGGTTCCTAAGCTTCAATCCTCTTTTAGCTTCTCTTCCTAACTCTCCAACTTGGGTAAGGCTCCCTAATTTACCCCTACAATTTTGGTATAAGGCTTGTCTTTCTTCCATTTAAGGCTCCTTGGGAAAGCTTATTGCTATCCCAAATATAGAGCAAATGTTTACACATTTTACCTATGCAAGAATTTTGGTTAAGATGGATTTTACGAAGAAACTACTTGAAGAAATACATCTAAGAGTTGGAAATAGGATTTGGAAACAACAAATTGATTATGAATGTCTAGCCTTCAAAAGCAAATCTTGCTTTGCTATTGGACATTTAGCGGTAAGTTTTCCTAAAAGTTTTCTTATTTAACTCCACAATGTAGGCAAGTTACTTGTGTGTTGGGGTTGAACATTGACATTAGGTAATTAAGGGTGAGGTGGATTCAAATTGTGGAGCCTCTAAGGATTATTCCTCTTATGATTCATCTGATAATGACTCCTTGGTTGCAATAACAATTACTCCTAGGTCTCCATCTTTATATAAGCTAATGTCGCATCTCTTGCAATTGGTAAGGTGTCTCCTTCTAGGTCATTAGGTGTTTCATCTTTAGCTAACAAAGTTTTGACAAGTCTTCTAGTTCTTCCTCTACTGTAATTTATTCATCCCCTACTTAGGGACCTACAAAGTCTAAGGAATGGGTCACACTAGAAAGGAGGAAGAGGAAAGGTCTTTCAAATAATAGTATTTATGGGGAAAGTAGGATGAAATAAGATACAAGTTCAAAATAAAAAGGGTTAGTAAGGGTTGTATTATTTGTAATATAATTTAAAATTTTACATGTGTTAAAGTAAGTATGGTATCAAGATATTGGAAAGAGACCTCCTTTTTGTGGTCTTAATAGCTTAGGCCATGTCAAAATTTCTTAAGTTCAACATCAATTTTTTACAATAATTTATTTTTGAATAAATTATTGTATATTTATAAAGTTTATTTTTTAGTTTTTGTTTATATTATTTTTATGAATATAAATTTTTAAAGTTTTGTTGTCATCATAAATTAAATATTTTTTTATTAATAATTTAAAAAAAATTAATAATATCTTTTTATTATGGTGTGATATTTTTTTACAATCTTTATTTATTACTATCCTTACATATTATTTATAATATGGTATTCATAAATAATACTAATATTGGAAATTGTTAATCATGTATATTTCTATTCACTAGTTTATCTATGTTTTATAGTCACAAGTAATGTATCCACTAGTTATAAGGCAGAGGGCCTAGCTAGATTGGCTAAAGCATCCTGTTGCAGGTAAGAGGTCATAAGGTCTAGTCTCCCCTTTGTCTCTATGGTGTCTGAAGGTGTGTTGTGTCAGTGTCATCGGTCACATGAAAAAGGTTTAGTAGGTGCACTGCAGTTTATAGGAGGGCTACTCGATTCATGCAGTCTAAAAAAATGTATCCACTAGTTATATGGGGAAATAAGGTGGCTCAACATATATTTTAGTCGTTAACATGACTACTATTGTTGTAAAGTTATGGTGAAATCCACTCGAAATCATTTGTAATGTAAAACAAATAAAATTAAAACTTCTGTTAACTGAATATTACATATGATTTGCTACCAAATATTTTCTAATTAAAATAATTGTCAAAAAACAAATTCTCAATTAAAATAATAGACTTCATTTTGTATTGTAGTTCAATTCTTTGTAACTTTCACTACATAAAAGGTCCAACAAAGTGAGACATTATTAATAAATGGGAAATACAAGTAATGGTAATTGTAGACCCACTTTGCCCTAGACAAAAGAACTACAATAAATGACACTTTTGATATAAATGCAAAACAAGTAAAACTACTACTCATCTTTATTAGTCTCTTTACTTTACATATAGAAAGAATAAGTTTCCTTTACTATTGTAATCTTCTTTTGCATGTTGGGTAGGTTTTAATTTGGAGTTGAATTAATATTGAATTACTCTTCAATGTGAAAGTGGTACTTGATAATTTGTTGCTTTGTATTCAAAGATTTAATGGATTTGCTAAATATATATAACATTATAATACTTATATAAAATATTATTACATATATAAGTTTAATTTAATTGATAGCTCATTATTATGTAAACTTTCTTGATAACTATCATATTTTAATATTTTTTGATAGTTCAAAAATTTATTTTTTAATTATTCAATATTTTCAAGTCATTCAAATATTAATAATATAAATTCCACCTTATATGTCTTATATTATTATATTATGTGCTAAATTCAATTCAATAAAAAATTGATGTTAAAATGAGAATAGAAAATATTCAATTTTTTGTTTTAAAACATAAATTTTATTTCATCTCCTAAATTAGGAAATTAGTGGTTCTATCTAGATAGCTTTAGTTAGTTGGATGAAAAATATTTTAAAAATAAATATGCAATTTAAATGTGCACGTATATTTGAAATTAGTCTAAAATATATTTTATTGAGATATATGGTGGAATGTGAAATGTGTAACTACATTCTTGAATATTCTATTTAATGGGATATAATATCACCAAAAGTTCCTCCTTGCTCTTTATTTTTATTATACATTGTCCTTAGTCTACAAGGTGCATTTGCAAGAGTGTTGATGTATTTCATAAAGGTTCTACAAGATATGGAGGTATAATGGTGGAGAAGGTTGGTAGTGATCATTGATAATGGATTTTTGATATGATGATGATTAGTGACATTTTGTCTTCTCTATCATTGCTTGACTTGTTAGGAAATTAAGGGTTTTGATATCATTATCTTGGAAGGGTTATTATTTTGAAACACAATGGCCATATAAGTAGGATTTTAGAGAAAATGTTTTTTTTTTAAAGTTAATAGTGAGGCTTAGACTCATATCCCATTATAGATAAGACATTTGGGAAGATGCACAAAAGATGAGTCCACATAAGGTGGAAGCTAAAAGTTGAAATCGGGTTTAACAAAACAAGATCCCATTTTTTAATAAACGGGATCCTATTTGGGTTCGGGGTCCCAAGCTAAAAATCTAAATGGGATCCCATTTTTAAAAATCGGGATCCCATTTACTATTGGTATCCCAAGCCACCCTGTAGGAAACAGGATCCCATTTTTTACAAATTGGGGTCTCAATTTGTAAAAAAGGGATCCCACTTCATAAAGGTATTTATTTTTTAAAAATAACTAATGGGACCCCATTTTAACAGTTCAGGATCTCGATTGACAACGACCTCCAACATTCCAGCAACAAGGCAGTGACCTCAGGTATGCCATTAACCCTTTTCTTTGCATTTTTTTTCATTTTTTTGGTTATTATTGATTAATTTAGGTTTTTCTTTGTATTTTTGTTGAATTTTTTCATTCAATTTAGATCTGCAAAAGAAATGAAACTCTCATCAATGGAAAGGGTAAAAGCGCAAACCTGTGTCACACTTTCAGCCAAATAAAGTAATCCGACCGGATTACTTTCAGCCGACCAACTTTTGGCCGATAACGTTTCGGCCGAATCCACGGGGCAGCCACATGGCGCCTATGTGGCTCGAACTTTTCGGGCGAGTTACTTTCGGCCGAAATGTTATCGGCCGAAAAGGTGTCAGCACAGCGCCCATCTGGATGGACCTGTTCGGTCGAGTATATTTCGGCCGAAATGGTATTGACCGTAAGGGTATTGATCGAAAATACGAAAATAAAATCCAAAAAAAAACCCAGGCCCACTATTTGGAACGCTCGGGCGAAAGGATTGAGGGCGAGAGCTTGTCGGTCGAGGTCATTAGCAACATCGACTATATTTTGCCAGGTTCCATCTGGGACCATTCACTGGATTGTTTGATTCACCTTGTCTCATTTGTGTCTAGTTTGAGAAATTTGTTTGTTGTATTCTTGGTTAGGGTTTGATTGAAATGCAAAAATGAATTTTTGTGATGGATATTGGCCGAAAGGTATTGAATATTGTGATGTTTGTGATAAAGTTGAAGGAAATATATAAAATTGGGCATTGGCAAACTTGTAATCCTTGTAATGGCTTGGTTGTGAGGACTCATTATCTTTTCAAATTCTGAGTCATTTTGTGTTAAATTTTCCCCGAAGATCGGTTCAAAATGTGTGTTTACTCCTCCAAATTTGAAGAGTTCAAACTTTTAGGCTCTCTTGCCTATAAAACAAGAGAAACAGATAAGAATAGAGAAAAAAGCTTACTCGCAGAGAGAAAATAAAGATTTCTATTCCTAAAAACAGAGAACATTTCTGCCAGAGTGATTGTTGAACAATAAGTAGACCACTGAACATTTCTGCCAGCAGGGCTTAAATTTGATGGCCGTATGACCGTATTTAGAGATTTTTGCCGTAAAAAACAATCAAAATTTTAAGAAGATTGTATTAGATGAAAGGAGAGATTTTGGATTGACTGTCAAAATTTATATAGAATTATAATGATATATATATTTGATTTATATATAATTTTACTTACACTAAGGTATATCATAATGTTTTAAGGGCACCTTTGAATAGATAACCGTCATTAAAAAATTTGTTGAAAGGAAAGGTCGACCATCAAATTTAAGCCCTGTCTGCCAGAGTGATTGTTGAACAATAAGTAGACCACTGATAATGAAAGAACCTGATTTGGAAGTTTCATTAACCTTTGAAGATGTACTCATCTCATTTTTGTGGATCTGATTCAACTTGAATCATCTGCCCTACCTGCAAAAAGTAATGTTGTATAGAAGTTAGTCTAATATGCTTTTATAGAAGAATAGAAAAGTTGTGATATTTAACTCATTATAAGTCAAATTTAGTTGCCAGCATCCATAGTCATACAGATTCATAAAATATATGTATTCAAGATCAACAATTGTTGTTGCAATGCCCTTCCATATATTGTTTATGAGGTTCAAATAGGTCCTCTAGAAGAAAAAGCTATGCACAGTTCTTCTCCCTTTGTGGAATTTTACAGAACCTCTGGAGCATTTATCATCCTTCATTGTCCTGATAGCCATTCTTACTTCATCCCTTGTGATGTGTTTTCTAAATCCATGGCTTCTTTGCTAGAATTTTTTCTTCCAACCATTATCTCACATGTTTTCTCATTCCTCTCTATACATTGGTTTACCTAATCACTCGATAAAACATTCTTTTAGAAATCAGATAAAGCTTTGCATTTTTTATCATAATCTGTATATGCTTAGTTCTTGATCTGTATTTGCATTTTTTATCTCCAAAGTGAAATCTGCTATTCCATGTGCATCCGCAATTTAAAGCTCTCAATGGAGAGGACAAATTTTTCTGAGTACAGCGTGTATCTCTGTGTTTTTACACCACCTAGAATAAAAGCAGAGGTTAACTGTGAGATATTTATGTAAAAATGACGATACCTTTCTCCAGTATCATCACAACTAATTCATGGTGGGTATGCTTTGCTGAGAAGCTTATGATGGTGAATAGAAGACTTCTATCCAAGCATAGTGGAAGCCAAAGGCATAATACAACCCACATAAATTTTTATCTAATATTAATAATATTCTTGTGGGGTTATGGTGAAGCATGTCATGCAATCCAATGTATAGAACTTCCATCAAATGTAACTTCAATGGTGGGTTCTTTCAGGTGGGAAAGTTGGGAAAATTAAAAATCAAAACGTCTTAAAAGCATCAAGTTTCCAAAATCTATAATAATCAAGTGTCAAGTTCATATTTCATGATCCATCATCAAAATGACAAAAAAGCAAGCAATCAAGAGAAAGAAAGAATCAAAACATCTTTTCAATTGAAAAACACTTTTTTCTATGAATGGAAAATAGCATGTTTATAAGAATCCTTTTCTTCATTATGGTGAACTTATCTTCCAATTTTGAATGGCTGATATGATCCCTTGGCTATTATAGATTTTGGACTTTTGGAGTATCTGCCATGGAAAAATAGCAACTACGTTATGTTCGTTTACAAATAGATGACTTTTCTCTCTCAAAGTTAAAAATAAAATGGTTGATTGCACGTTGCTTCAGCCTCATAGGTTCTCCAAATTTTTTTAGGTATTCCAACAATTTAATTTCAATGATATAAAAGGTGTCAACTTCATAAAATAGGAGTTCTGATTTCCTAGGTATTAGATTTAAGAGGATGTATTTGAGATGGGGTTAAAAGTTTCATTCACATATTTCTTAAAATTTTGCTATCACATATCATTCATATATAAGCTTATCAATATGAAATGATAACTTTTACTATTTCACCACTTTAATTTCAATGATATAATAGACATCAACTTCATAGTTATTGTATAAGAAAATATGAGCTCCCATTTTTTAGGTATGAGATTTAAGGGTATTTTAACAGTTTAATTTCAATCATATAAAATGTGTCAACTTCATAGAATACTGTAGCTCCTATTTTTTAGGTGTTAGATTTAAGGGTATTTCAACACTTCAATTTCAATCATATAAAATGTGTCAACTTCATAGAATACTATAGCTCCTATTTTTTAGGTATTAGATTTAAAGGTATTTCAACACTTCAATTTCAATCATATAAAAGACGTCAACTTCATATTATTGTATAAGAAAATAGGAGCTCTGATTTTTAGGTATTAGATTTAAGGAGATGTATGTGAGATGGGGTCAAAAAAATTCATCACATACTTCCTAAAATTTTGCTATCACATATCATTCATATATAAGGTTATCAATATGAAATGACAACATTTACTATTTCAACAATTTAATTTCAATCATATAAAAGATATCAACTTTATAGAATATTATATATCAGCTTTTACTATTTGAATAGTTTAATTTCAATCATATAAAAGTCATCAACTTCATTGAATAGTGTAGCTCCGATCTTTTAGGTATTAGATTTAAGGGTATTTCAACACTTTAATTTCAATCATATAAAAGGCATCAACTTCATAGAATATTGTATAAGAAAATAGGAGCTCTATTTTTTAGGTATTAGATTTAAGGAGATGTATTTGAGATGGGGTTAAAAGTTTCCTTCACATACTTCCTAAAATTCCGCTATCACATATCATTCATATATAAGCTTATTAATATGAAATGATAGACTCTAATCAAACATAATGGAAACTGAAGGCTTAATGCAACCTAGAGACATTTTTGATTAATATTTACACCAAAGGAATTCCCTATGTGAAGTTAGACGAGATGATTTGATAAGTAGGAGGTATTTTCTATAGCATGTAAAATTGTGATATTGCTATTAGGATTCAACCATGTAGTTTTACAAGTCATACTCATTGACCCATGTTTCAAGAGTAGTGGTTCACAAGAACCCATCTTTCATGATAATGAATGGTCCACTTAGCACTCATTGCATCTAGTATTGGGATGGGTGACCTCTCAGGAAGGTCCAGTGCTTCACCTCTGTGAGCGTCATATTGGGATATTCAAATTTGGAAATCTTTAAATATTATCTTGATTCGTTACTTTGTCCTTTTATATTGGGGTTTTTGAGATTTGTTGTGAAATCTCTTTATACACCTTAACTAACCTTAGCCAGTTCACTAGTGTTTCATTTTCAAATCTCATGTCACTAGTATTTCTAATTTTTCCAATTTGAAAGTATATTTTTAATCTTTATTTTGATGTATTTTGGTTGTACCACAAGTCAATTAGGACCCTAATCTTCCACCCAGGAGTGGTTTTCTAAACCTTAGCATGACCCAGACCAATGAGAATGATTTATATTCTTATGTGTATGTATGTATGTATGTGTGTATGTATTATATATACATATGTGTACATGTGTGTATGTATGTATGTATGTATATATGCATATATATATGTATGTACATGTATGTATATGTGTACATGCACATATATATGTGTATGTGCATATGCATGTACATGTATTATATATACATATGTGTACATGTGTGTATGTGTGTATGTATGTATGTGTGTATGTATGTATGTATGTATGTATGTATGTATTATATATACATATGTGTACATGTGTGTATGTATGTATGTATATGCATATATATATGTATGTACATGTATGTATATGTACATGCACATATATGTGTATGTGCATATGCATGTACATGTATTATATATACATATGTGTACATGTGTGTATGTATACATATGTATGTACATGCACATATATGTGTATGTGTGTATGTGTGTATGTATGTATGCATGTGTGTACATGTGTGTATGTATGTATGCATATGCATATATATATATATATATGTACATGTATGTATGTCTATGCATATATATATGTATGTGTGTATGTATGTATGCATGTATGTACATGTATTATATGTACATATGTGTGCATGTGTGTATGTATGCATGTATATGCATATAAATATGTATGTACATGCATACATATGTACATGCACATATATGTGTATGTGTGTATGTATGTATGTATTATGTATTATATATATGTGTATGTGTATGTGCGTATGCATGTACATGTATTATATATACATATGTGTATGTATGTATGTATGTATATGCATATATATGTGTATGTACATGTATGTATGTGCATGCATGTATATATATGTGTATGTGTGTATGTATGTATGTACTTGAGTATATACATGTGTACATACACACATACACATATATATGCATGTACATGCACATACACATACATATATGTACATACATACACACATACACATACATACACATACATACATATACATACACACACACACACACACACACACACATATATATATATATGCATGTACATACACACACACACAGCATGCACGTACACACATGCACTCCCACATACATACATGTGTACATACAGATATATGCACATGTAGATATGTTTATATTTTATTCCTAAGGAATTTATTTCAAAGAATTTTAACTTTATTACTTTAATATGTTTTAAGTTAGATCAAAAAATTAAGGAAATGTTAACCTTTTTATAATTTAGTGTTTGATTTAAAAAATAATTGATTACAAAGAAAGGCTAGATCATATGTGACCAATTGTAATGAAGAGTATTTTTTTATTTTGATCAAAATTTTAGTATAGAGTGGTTGAAAGGATAAATATTTTTTTTCCATATTTACTCTTGGTTGAATATTACATGCATCTATGATTTAATAGGTTCACATAGCTCGATAGATATAAAGTTTGAACTAGATCTCATTAGATACATTTAAATTCAAAAATGTTTTCTAGTTTTGAAACTTGAAAATTTTACCTTTAATTTAAATATATATTTTTTTAGTTTTGAAAAAAATTCAATTTAAATTTGTTTAGTTCATTATGTAATTTTGTTTTAATGATATGCAGATCTCTATCTATTTATATATATCATGGCCGATGAGGGATCCCATCATTCCCCTCGTTCTGAGCGAGAAGCTCAAACTAGATCAAATATATTTCAGGATAGTATTGCTAGATTGGACAATGCTCTAAAATGTTTAGAGCAAACAATTCACAACTCCCCCAATTTAGCTAATCGAGATAGATTAGTCACTATTAGACAAGAGATTATTAAGATGATTGAGACAATTTGATCATACAATCCTTATGATGAAATCAGCATTGAACAGTTTTATTTTTCTCTTGCCAGGAGTGTTACTGGCACAGTGAAACATAGAGAAGTTGCCAAATTAGTTTCAGGTGAAAATGTGTTATCCATGTTCCCATTTTATAGAGGAAAAAATAAAATTAGAGGATATGTGGTTACGAGGTGTGAAGATCCTCTTGTTGCGCCATTCATATACCTAGATGGTTGGCAGCACATCATAGATGGCCTCACAATGATGAGCTGCCATTGTATTTTGTCAAACAGTTATATGCAGAATTTTATTTACATATAGAGGTGGACTACACATCTTATCCTGAGCATGCTGGCCAAGGTAAAGGCCGTTTTTCTGACAAACCACAGTTTAGACCTTCAAATTTTCCACCGCTTATGGACAAGAGGGCATTAGTTGGCCCAAACCTTTTGGTTTTACCAAAACGTTTGGAATTGGCAGCAGCAGAGGAGGTAGCAATAGGGTCCACTCAGAGTCAGATTTTTGAAAACATTGCCTCTATTACGACGCAGATTGATCAGATTTCATCTGATCGAGTTGGTAGATATTTATTACGCCCACGGATCAACCTTCCTCCCATTGAGGCTACATCTGCATCGTATGATCCATTTATTAGTGCCGATCTACCTACTCTTGCAGATGTCGAGCATATGACCCACACAACTCTGCGTAATACGTGTAGACTCTCAATTTTGGATTTACTAGCAGCATATCAGGTTATCAGTGAGGACCATGGGATTGCTCTTGACAGGGTACCAGACTTTATTAGACAACGATATCCTCATACACATATGAGCCACAGGGTGGCAAATGCAGCTCAGGATATTCCACATCAGCCTACAAAATCCCATGCACATCATGTTTCTGTTGATCCTTTAGCTTGTCCAGGTGGTCGTTAGGATGTTACAGGTCACGTTGAGGCTACTGCGACACCTGATCCTGTCCATGGGACATATAGTCGACTTCTTTTTGCTACTGATACTGTACATGCTACAGAGCCCCCTACGATGTCTTTACATTCTCGTGATCTTAGTGACATTGGTAGAGCCATCAAGCAGGCACAACAGGTACTTTCAATTTATAATTTAAATACATGTATATATTTTTAAAATTGTGTTCTAAAAAATTATGTAATGCATTTTAAAAACTTCTAGGGGTTTAACTCCTGATTGAAATTGTGTACTTGAAAATTTTAAGCAGTATGGTGATTTCCCAGACTTTGGAAATTTGGAGCATGATGGTGATCCCATGCAGTATGCAGATGAGGTACATTTAAATTTAATTTTAAAAAACTAATTACTTGATGTTTAAGTTTGAACACATTGAACTCAAGTACATTGTAAAAATTTTAGATAATTTTACATATATATGTGTACTTGAACACATGCAGGGGTTGGGACGAGGCTCAGGACACAGATCGGGAGATATTGGATTGGGACATGGATCCACACATCTTGGATCAGCAGAGCGATCGGTCCATGGATCGAGGGAGAGGTCGAGGGAGAGATCAAGCCATGGATCAAGGGAGAGGTCGAGGGAGAGATCGAGCCATAGATCTGATGATTCTATTCATACCAGACATCCCTCTCTTTGAGATTTGTTTTATAGTATTACATGTTTGAGATCATTTTATTACATGTTGGAGACACTTTTTATGATTTATGTATTGAACATTTGGACGTGTTACATACTTATGTTTTATGGTACACATATATATACTTGTTATAATTTACATGTCACATTCATACAGTTATGTTTTATGGTTTGAATCTAGGTTTGTTATATACGTGCATTATTATGGTTTGATGAACTCACTTACATTACATCTATAAATACATCGTGCATTAAATTAGTTTATGGTTTTATTTATTTAGCAAGGAACAAGTACCTTTATTTAAATTTAAATTATGGTAACTTGTTCAAATGCACTTGTTGTACATATAGATAACTTTACATTGTGAAATCAAAATGTTGGACTCCACTATCTAATGGTTGCTATTTGTAAATTTAAAAAGATGGACATGTACATGTAATTAATTTAAATAAATAGTTCAAATGAATTTGTCTTTAATAAATAGGTCAAGAAATAGAAAAAATTGAATGCAAATATGCTTGAGATTAATGCTATACATTTTAAAGTAGAACATAAAAATGCAATTGGAAATAGATGATAGTTAGATTGAATTCTTTAAAGCTCTAAATGTTCATTTTTAAAGTCAGTAAAAGTTAAATACATTTAAATTGTGCATATATCATGCTCTACATTAACCTAATTTCTAATTCCATATAATCTAATACACATGTTCATTTGAATGTGCATGCAAAGAATTCTTGAACTAGATGATGAGCTATACTTGTGTCAAGTTGAATGTAAATGAAATCATATATATATATATATATATGTTTGAAAGTGTTCACTTAAGAATGAACCATATAATTCAAATAAAGCATGCAAGCTATAAGTGGAGTTGAATGTAAATGAAATCAAATTTCTAGTCTTGAAAGTTTAAGAATTCCATGTGGAACATTTATATATATGTAATTAGAAATTGATATATATATTTAAATCTTGAAAGACATGCACATTTAATATTAAATTAAAAATTGATGACAATTCTATATAAATTAAAAATTGATCAAGTAGATCTAGATCTTCTTGGATGACAATTCTATATATAAATTAAAAATTGATCAATCCATATTTAATTGTACTGGAAAGATGGACCAAATTACATACATGGTCTCAAGCTATACATGGTAAACAAAGCTAAATTGATGCCAAAATGTAGCTATCTCAAGCACCCCAAACACCATCACTATGATTCACTACAATGTTCATATATTCCAATGCACCTTAAGGTGAACAAGAAAGGCCAAACCAAGAGAACCTGGATACAATCTAACATTAACAAAATGGATAAATAATTTAGTTCTATACTTAAAAGATAGGAGCTAATATTCTTAAGCAAATTTGGATTTTAAAGATGAAATCAAATTATAAGGTCAAGTGATTTTTTATTAGGAGATTGGATTTGAAATGGATGATAGTCTAGATTAAGGATAAGGTCCCTAGATGTTGAAAACTTTGGGTGATGACGAAAGGACAATATGATGTATGGACTAGATTGAGACCAAGTAACCAAATTTTGATGTTCAAGTGATGCTTTTTTATTATTAAGGATGGAGAATGGATGTACGGTTGAGATGGATCTAGATGGATAATTTTTAAATGATTCTAGGATGAGGGATGCTTACCTGATGAAAATAATAAAATTAGGATGTGATGATTAGGATACATGAAAATCCAAATGATCATTTAAAATTATTGAATGTCGTGCATTAGTAATGTATAAAAAATAAAGAAAACTAGAGACAACATTTATGTCTAGATTCTTCACCACTCAAACACCAAATCAACTAGATAATTTTATATAAGTTTGTGGAGTTGAATGTTCAAATGAAATGAAAGATTTGAATGTGAACTTAAGAATTCCACGGAACATAAATAAATTTAAATGCAAAATTGGAACATAGACTAGGTTTTGTACATATTGTTGCACATATATATATATATATTCAATCTAGCTCATGTATATAGGTGGAGTTGAACAAATATTTAAATTCAAAGATTTGAAAGTGAAAGTTTAACAATTCCATGTGTCAAACATAAAAATTTACAATCAAGGAATCTAGAGAGATGATATAAAGGAATTTCTAGAGATTCTCAAGAGTGAACTTAAAAGAATGAACCATGTCCAACATGTAAAAATGCAATTGGAAATTTAGATGATTTAAAGGAATTTAGGCAAAATGTAAATTAAAACATTTTTAAAGTCACTGGGTTTTGTATCAAGCATATATATGATCTAACATACATGTCACATTCTAAAAAAAAACCCATTCTAAATCATGTCACATGTCCAATCAATACAAATATATATTATCTAGATTTGGAGTCATAAATGTGTACACATGTATCCAAAAAACAACTTAAAGCTCCTGGTACATAAAATCTGGATCCTCTCTATCTTTAATTATCTCTAAAATCTTCTCATGATCTTCAATAGGCAACCTCCACTTTTGTTTGGCACATCCTCTTTTAGGTAAAGTTTCTAAATTTATTTTTGTTGCCAAAACTAAGTGACTGTAATGTAGAACCTTTTGTCCTGGCCTATAATCAACAAATATAATACCATTTTTATCTATCTTTATTTGTTGATAATATGTGCCTTCAATAACAACTGATCCAATGGGATACTCTTGTCCCTCACCATCTGTCATCGATTTGACCAATTTGCTTTTTGGTTGTGTACATCTTAGTAGATAGTAATCTACACCTTCCGCATTTTCAGGATCTTACTTAAACATAGAATATATATATATAAAAATTTAAATCTTGATTTTAACTAAATTAATCAATTTGGACATACCTATAACAACTAAATCAGATACACGTTCGTAATCAGCTGAATATAGTGGATCATAGACATCAACATTGTCATCTTCAACAAAAGGAGGCATTGATATTAATTGTTTCATTTCCCATTGTGAAACATACCCATCTCTAATATTCTCACATTGATCAATATTTGCATTGTCCTCAATGCAATCAATACAAAAACATGATTTTTCTCTCACATTCATTGCATAAGGCCTACTACTCCCCATTGTCATGATTTGATGTAGATTTCTAATACCATGAATTGCTTGACAATTATAAGGATTTGATCGATCAATATCTGTTTAAATTCAAACTTGAAAATTCAATTTGAAATCATGTATGTACTTGAACTTTGAAATTCAAATTTTTAACAAATTTTGACTAGACATACATACCTGTAACTTCCCAAAAATACCGTGTGTTGTATGTTGAGTTGCGAGCAGAAAAATGACTTTTGCACCATTCAACAATTTCGTTTGCATTCCGTATGGCATTACCTACAAGTTACACACAAGTTGGCACAATTTGTCACCTATTACTTTCAAAGAACTTAAAATAATTTAATTTAGTTAAATTAAATATATATATATATATATCTAATCTTTTAAAAAGTATGAAGCTAAATTGGACATACCAGCAAGTTCATGTTGACGAAGTGCACGCTTCACACATGCTCCTGCTCCATCGTGCTCTCCTTTTCCATGTCCACTCTCATAAAAATTCCACAAAAATTTGGTGTTGCGTCTAGCATGTTGACTGCTTAACCAAACAAAGGCTTTTGCAGACTTAAATTGTCCTGTGAAGTTACAAATAATTAAACACTTGAAAACCAAATTATCTTCAAAAAACAATTTAAGTCTCAAAGTTTTAAAAGTAAATATAAATTAATTAAAAATAATTTAAAAACCAATGTACTTACCAGCACATCCATCAGACCATATCCAGTGTTGTTCTTGATTTATGCCACGTCGTCTTAGGTCTTCAAAAAACATTTTGAAACAATGAGCTACATAGCTTCTATCATGATTCGTATCATCACTGATATAAAAGTGAACCTCTTTGATGATAATTCTATCATCTTTGCTACTTTGTATTCCATCGACCGCTAACTCTGCATGCCTGTAGCAAACTTGCACGAAGATTGCAACTTGCTCTGAATGATAATATTGACTTTGAATCTCAGTTTGAGGACTAAATGTATAGTTCTCAGAGAAATCTACAATAGAGAGAATACAACCTGGTGGAAAACAATTCTTTGAATAACGAAATTGCTTAGATTGCCATCTTGCACCATGACAATGTTGGATATGTGGATATATGATATTGCGAAATTTACTCATGAATTCATTGTAAGGCAATCCACTCTCTTTGAGAACAATTTTTTTGGCCTCAACTCCTGACTTTGTTAAGTATGTCTCATATTCAAATCTCTTCCAAGTAACTTGCATTTCATTATTGTCAACATGTAAAAGATTCTTCAAATCTCCACAATCATTACATACATTTTTTATACACTGAACGTTGAATTCATCCGAATTTTCTGATTTTTCACATAGAAGAGACTTCACAAATTGTGTTGTGCTTCCAGGGATGGCTAAATTTCGATCAATTGTTGCCATAACTTTTCTATATGATTGTAGGTGTAGATCAAATTCAACATGATTTCGACAACAACAAGTTTCACGTACTTTATTTATACGTACAAATGATGGTTGTAGTGTTTCAAACATCCTTTGACAAATCTTCACATTTAAAAATTCTTGTTTAAATGCTTCAAAAAGTTCACTTTGTGTTGTATCTATAAAATGTTTTGGATGAGAAATTTTTGTACCATCATCACCTATTATTTGTATAGTATCCCTTCTATTGGAAGAAACACGAGAGTGGGTGGTCCAATATTCAACAACTTGTTTCTTTACATCTTCTGAAATTCTATCTTTTTGAGGAACCCTACAAATATTTACCCAATTTTTCTCAATTTTTCCATCTATTTCATCTCTCTTTTCAATATATCTTTGAACAATTCTACTAGAAACATTTTGTAATTCAGAAATTGCTTGAACTTGTCTTCTATATGATAATTTCTTACTAGAAATTACAGTCATCAACGCTCTACATGCAACACTTAAATCACTAGACCGACTCTTCTTTTCAATACATTCTAATGCTTCTTGCAGGTTTTCAACAATTGTTTGTTTTAAATATGATGACTTTTTCCTATTATCAACCCTAACAACTCCAAAACAGGGGTCATTTCTTTTCGTCTAAATAACTTTGCAATTAACTATGCTCTTCCAATTAGAGATTTCTCTTCAAAAAATTCATCCCATATTTTTTTAGAGTGTAATTTTAATGTGCTTTCAGATAACATATCTTCAGATGAAATATTATTGAAAAGAGAATCTTCATCCATCTCCATCAATTTTTCCATACCATAGTCCAAAACATTTATATTAGTACTAGGTTCAATTTGTTCTTGTACCTGTACGTCACCTTGATCATCAATATTTTCCATGGGTTGTTGTTCAGTAGATGTTCCTTCATCCGCTTTTCTCTTTCTTTGTCTTACTCGTGTTCGATCATACTTCCTCGATCTAGCCCTTGGATTTGCCATCACAAATTACACTCAAATTTGAATGATTGCCTACATACAAATTTGTACACACATAAGCTTTCCATGAAACATGTACATGTAATATAGCATAAATATTTTAAAAAACTTGTAACTAGATGCAAAACATAAACATAAAATATTTAAACAAAAGTTTTTAATAAACATAAACATGCAAAACATAAAATATTTTTAATTGAATAATGAATATATTTCTACACATATTTCTTTGATGTTAATATTTTAATAAAAAAAAAAGTGAAAACAAACTTCAAATGCATTTTCAATAAAAAACATAATCAATTAAATAAATTAAAGATCAATACACCTTAAAAATATCTCTCCTCTTCTCCAAATGCCTTTTTTTTTGTCGAAATAAGTCTTGTAAATTTCAGAAATGATAAACCTTCCAAAATGTTGAAATAAATCTTCTTTAATCGAAAATAGTCGAGAAAATTTTGAAATATTTGTTATTTTTGAATTTTTTTAATTTGATAAATTTGAAAGAAAATAACTTTATTTTATTTCATTAGTTTTCGGCCGAGTAATTATTGGCGGCCGATAAAGTTCGCTCGATTAATTTTCGGCCGATTCATTCCTGGCCGATAGGGTTTCGGCCGAAACTTGATCGGCCGAAAACGTGTCGGCCGAAAACATCTAGTTGGCATCCTACATGGCAGCTTACTCATCATTTTTCAGAATTTTCTGAAACATTCATTTTTGGCAGAGTATTTCTCTAGTCAGATTGATTTTTTTGCAAAAAATAAAAATACCCTTTTGTAGAGCTTGAAGTGTAGAATCCAAATATAGAATTTTTATAATATTTTGATTAGTTTTGATATCTATTATTTTTAAAATAATGCAAGTAGGTTTTAAAAATAAAAAAAGAGGCTGATTTGATGTTAAAAAAATGATAGTAAAGTTTATTAAAATGTTTTAAATATTATATGAGGCATAAGAGGAGAGAGTCTACTTCAAAAGGGTATATTTTGTTTTTTGAAAATGATTGAAAAAATTGAAATTAGTTGACGACCCGCGAAAACTGTCAAATTCTGACATGTTTGACTTTAAAACGTTATTACGAAAAAATATACATCAAAATGTGATTTTTTTTTTCCATGCACAAGATATTGAAATTACCTATTTGGAAAAAAAAAATAGGGAGAAATGAAGTTTTTTTCATTTTGTTTCTTTACGGCCCGTGAAGTCACTCTTTTATGAAATTTTCAGCATTCCAAAATTTGTCCTTAAATTGATAAAAACATAATAAAAACAATTTTTTTTTAAATTTTAAAAATTACAGGAATAAACTACACCAAAAGTTCTACATTTTATTATTTTACACCATTTTGAAATTCAAAACATAAAAGACCACTTTTATGTGGTCGAAGTTCAGAATTTTTTTTGCTGTTGGCCGATTCCTTTATAAAGTGTGACACAGGTTTGTGCTTTTACTCAAAACAAACAAAAAAATTGAACCCTAAACCCTAATCAAACAAAAAAATTGAACCCTAAACCCTAATCAGAAAAAAAAATGAACCCTAAACCCTAATCAAACAAAAAAATTTGTATATATGGACATATGTATGTATGTATATATTTTTCAACTCTAAAATATGAAATAAAAACCCTTAATTTAGCTATTTTGAAACCACTGAAAGATGGTTTCAAAATACTATATATACATGTACATACATGCATTCTTGAAACCTAGAAAAATAGGCGAACTCTAATCTTTTGGGAGATAGAACTAGGGTTTAGGACCTTTCCACCTATTTCCTTCAAGTTTCACTTAAGGAAACCTTAGAGATCTCAATCCAAGGATGGAATAAGGGAAAAAGATCTACAATAAGGTGTCATGGGGTGTGATTAAAGACTAAAAGGGGGTTCACCACCAACCTAGGGCTTGGAAAGACAAAAAATGTAAATGATATGCAAAATTTAAGTAAATGACATAGAAATGAACTCAAATTAGAACAGTAAACTAGAGATAAATAGAGGTGCACCTAGAAATTGAAGAGGCTTGAATGAGGGTTTGAAATCCCAGAAATAATGACTTCTAATGCACACTGGGACTCATACGCCAGTAGGGGCGATTTAGTCCTAGTTTAGGGTTTCTGATAGAAACTAGAATCTAGAATTGGCAACTTAGGATCTGCTAGAAATGTCTGAAATCTAGCATACTAGGTCTCATACGCCAAAAGTGGTGATTTAGTCCCAGTATTAGGGTTGATCTGCAACTTTGGTATCCTCTAGTGCTTTTCTGTAGCTTCTCTCCTACCAAATCTTTGAGTCTAAAACACTAAATTGCAACTTATAGGTGACTTTCTGTGATCTTGGAATGTAGATGACAACTTTAACAACTTGAAAAAATTTCTCCAATCTTTCTCTTCAATGGATCTTCAACCTAAACCACTTAGAGCTGCAATCACACATCAAAGAGAGGGAAAAATGTTGGTTTGTTAGTGGATAGGGGTTTGCCTTGGTCAAACCCCATTTTGGCAATCAAACGTTGAAATGAAATCAAATAGAATGAAGGAATGATGAATGAACAAATATGCAATGTTGCAACTCACCAAACCCTTGGAAAAAATGTTGCAATCTTGTAAGTAATGGCTAGCATGAATGTGGATCTTGACTTGAATGCTTGCTTGAGTCATAAAACCCTACATCACAAATGTCATCTCAAAAAAAAACATGATGCATGATGCTTGAATCTTGATTAATGCTCCAAAATGATTGGTAATAACTCTTGAATGCTCTTGAATTCTTTATCTCAAAAAGTGCTAGATTGCTTGTTCACTTACTAGGAGAAAATATGTGAAATAACCTTGTATTTATACTTGTTTATGCCAAATTTCCTTAAATTACAACACTAAAAGCTGACATCAGATCTAGGAGAATAAAATCCCACCAAGAATTTGAATTCAAAATAGGTCCAAGCTAAGTGAGACTTATACACTAGTTGGGGTGTATGAGTCCTAGTAGGTTAAGCTTGGGACACATTTTTCAAGCAATGCTTAGTTTTATGCTAAATTCAAGACTAGGCCCTGAAACTTAGGCGGGACCCATACACCCAAGGTAGCGTATGAGTCCTAGATCACTAAATTTGGGCCATACAATCCAAAATCATTGAATTATGATAGGTCATTACATACGTGTTAGGATTATCCTCAAAAAGATGTATTAATTAAGGCTTGTGGATGCAAAATAGAGCCAAATAAGGCATAAAGAAGCCCAATTTTAGCAAGGAGGGCCCAAACAAGTGTGAAAATATAAAGGGATACGTTTTCCTCCACTACATTTAGCCCCCACTTTAGTGAGAGGATTAACTTGCTTCAAACTCACACTAAAGTAGACAAACTCACATCAAGAGGGGTCCAAAAGTACTAGTGCTAGTAGGATAGGATGGCAACGATCAAGAGGGATGATCAAGCCCCCAGGATTGAGATCCTATGGCAAACTAACATAGGCACAAGAGAACACACATGAAAATAAGGAGTAACAACAAGGCACAAGCATACACTTCCAAAGACACAAAGAAGAAAGAAAATGAAAACAAAAGGGGTGGATCAAGCTTTGACCGTTTGTCCTGCACATTGTGGATCAAATCTAAGTTGTTTTTCCAAGAAAGTTTACAAGCGAAACACGATATCCACTATGCAAACCAAATGCACGCTCACAAGGGCTAGCAAAACCTTAGGCCATCCACTAGGTGAGCCCCTGACGAGACACACGCATGCGATCGGTATGCACTCACACAAACAAGAAAGTGGCTATGGGAAAGTCATGCCTAAGTTTGGCTCCCGTAGGTACAACCAGACCAAAGCTATTCCTCTTGATAACTTTGATAAGGTGGCACACAACAATGAACTTCGAGCTCCATGAGGCAAGCAAAGCTTCGTATTATTGAAACTCATGAACAAACAAGATGGCTCCACAAGCAAGAAAAGTTTGTTATACACTTGGTGGCCATATAAAAAATGTTGTAAATGCAAAACAAGTGTAAGGTACATTCAAAGGAGTTTTTATTAGTTCATGTAAGGTCTTAACTTAGGGAACATTGTGCCTAATGTCTCCAAGAGAGGACCAATCGAAGAATAGAAGATCCGCAACTTAGGGGGTGCAGTGTGTCGCATCAAACCACTAAGAGGAATATAATATGCTAAGAGAGATCATGCTTTTGAAGGACATCACACCCAATGTTACCACAAAGAGAAAGATGCATCACATGAAGTAAGAAGACTACATAATGAAACATGAATTACAAAAGAATAATGCCAATGTATGCCCCCACTTAAAGAAACTGCTAAACACCATGTTGTGAGCAATTACTTTAAAGTAGCAAATGATAAATGCTAACAATAAAGAGGACATGAGAGCTTATTTGGAAAGCCCTATGCCAAGTCATATGTTTCCAAATGAAGCTATGTCATGAAAAGGGAAGGGGTTTCCCCCAAAATGAAACTCCAAACACATGAGGGATCCATGGATTCAAGGTCAGTATGTCTTTGCTACAATGTTTTTAGAGTGCTCAGAATTGTCTTCATTCCCCAAATACTCATGGAATAGGAAGAGTGACACAAAGAGAGTGAAAACAAAGAAAAACCTTTTAGGTCAACATGGAAGAGAGCTAAATGTCTCAATTCCTTGCATCATCCCCAAAAGGAAAACACGAGACAAATGAAAAGATAAAGGAAAAGCTTTATGACATATAGAAGAAAATAGGTACAAATAGATGAATGTCACAAAGAGAGAGAGACATCAAATAGAACAGTACGGGGGAGATCACATTACATGCATGCAATCACACACAAAATATGAAAAAGAAAAATAATGCAAAAGACTAGTAAGGCACATGCGAGTCAACCCATTAGCAAGTTGTCTGCATCCCAATCGTGTTCATCGTATATGAAAGGAAAATAACTAGACAAAGGGACTGTAGCGAGTGCAACACTAGGATCATCACCAAGTTCGACACTCTTCTTAGGAGAATTATCATTTAAGCTCATAGAAGAGGAAAACAATGTATTCAATTCATCATGCACTTCTTCATCAATTTTAGCAACCTCATCATCGTCATTCAAGTTAATCACAATAGAAGGTTGAATGATAATGTCTAAAGAAGGATTTAGCTCCTCTTACAGTCGTGGTATAGGATTTTTTTGCTGCGGTGAAGGGGAAGACTCATCGTGTATTGCTTTAGTCAAGTTTGGATTTTGATTTTCTTTGTTGTTTTCTTCGTTTAACCTTCGAGCAAGAGCATGACGTCTATGCCTATGCTCTCTAGCATTTATGTTTCTTTTAGTATGATTTTCAAGTTACATTTTTGTAGGATTTTTCTGAGGTTGGTCTTGGTTATTTGGAAAGCCTTTATGTTCAATCATTGTTTCATCAAGGATAGGAGGCTTAGTCATAGGTTGAGGCATGTTTCTAAGGGATAGTTTTTCTATGCATTTCACCTTAAAATTTTGATATGATTTGAAAAAGAAGTCCTCGCAAGGTTTAATAGGTTCCATAGGCTCGGGCCAAACAAATCTAATAAAAATTTCCCTCGGGAAGACAAAGGATTAAAGCCACTATGGTGCACTTTGAAAATTTCATTGTCAAAGGGAAACTTTAGGAATTTATGCACAACTGATGGGACAATTTTCATGGAGCATAGCCATGGATAACCAAGCTTCACACGGGATTGGTCTGACATCAAGATGATGGAGAATGAGACATCTAATTGTTTCGGTCTGACTTGTAGAGGAAGGGTGATCGATCCCATCGTAGGGAAAGCAAACCATTATGTGTTTTTATCCATGATTTTGGTTTATCATATGTTTTCTTGATAGATTTCATGCACAAGTAAGAATTCATCAATGATCAAATTCTCTCCACAAACGGGATCAATTAATATCCCATTAGTGGGCTTATCATTGATTTGGATGGCTATGTAAAGAGGACCATTAGGTGCATTTCTAATAATATCTTTAGATGAAAAATCAATGTTAAGAGGCTTCTTAGTTCGGCACTTACGAGGTTGAGTTTTGATCAATGCAACCAAACCATTGATAGGATTTTGTTCATTAGTATCTATAGGACCTTGTTTATTAGTATCCATGTTTTCATCATTTGTGTCAACATTCATCACATCATTCTTCTTAGTTTCACTAGCTTTGACAAATGAAATGTTATGATTCAACATAGGGTTGGTAAAGATTTGCAAGTTTTGGTTGGGAGGGGCAATAGACTTATTTCCTTGATCATTAACACCTCCAATGTGAAGTCGACCAAAATCAATGAGGTCTTGCACAAGATGTTTAAGATGCTTACAATTCTTTGTGTCATGTCCATTTTTTCGGTGATAATGGCAATAGGAATTTGATCTAAAGTTCAGAGGTAAAGGCTTATTAGGATCAATAATTTTAACGGGAGGTAAAGTGATCATTTTATATTCTAATAGTTGTGTCATTGTTGTTGAAAATTGAGGTGTTTTCTTAGCATAATACTTTGTAAAACTTTAAGATTGTTGATCTAAATATGTTTTTCCTTTGTTATAGATTCTTTGTGGGTGATTATCTAATTAATCCATTTTACTATTTTTCAAATGAAGACAAAAGTTGTAGAAGAAGTAGACATGATATTCTAGAAAGATTACACAAGCATATACCATGGAGAAAACCTTTTGGGAAAAAACTCCACCAAGAATTAATCTATTATTCAATCTCTAAAGTAGATTACAATAGCTCCAATTCTTGCTTGAGAATGCTTCTTTTTCCTTCACCAAATCTTCTTCACAACCTACAATAAAACTAATAATAACTCTATTCAACTTGCTTGAGATAAATAGGCTTTGATCAACTTGGTAAACTCCAATTGAGTTACAATTACAATGCTCAAGCCTTTTCCCTAAAAAGTACGCCTATCTCTTGCAAGTAAAGTTATGCCATGAAGAACAATGTCAAATCCTCATCTTCATGTATTTGGGTGTCCCAAACTGAAGTAGCAACTCAACCTTCATTATGTAAATATTGTCAAGGCTTCATCCTCAAAGTAGGAACCCAAGAGAGGGCCCACTTAACTCAACCTTCTAAAATATCTCAACATGCAAAGGAGTTAATTCCAAGAAGCCAACTTGGGCGCCCAAGTTCGGTCCAAGTCATTTCTTGTTAACTGAAACATTTCTCAACACCATTCATGCAAGAATGGTCATCCCCTATTAACTAAAGGTAGTCCCTATTATCTATCATGCACCTCAAGTCATTAGCCATGCATTCCAAGTTAACTGAAGTCAACTAGCATTCAACTAAAACTAACTGAAGATAATTGAACCATAACTTAACTGAACTTAACTGAACTAAACTAAACTGAATTGAACTGAACTAAACTAAACTGATTCTGAACTGAACTGAACTGATCTGAACTTCATGCATGCAAACATCAAACCCTAACTCCTAGGATCTTTACATGCATTCAGAAGTGCTATCTCTTACTCCGAATAGTTAACTGAACTCAAGGTGAGTGTCACCTACCATGTGGGCACCCCATGTGCCCCTATTATTTAGGAACTCATAATGGACACCCTCACATGCTCCTAACATTTATAATTAATTACAAATGTCAATTGATGTGATTATTTCATCCAAAATTAATCTCTCTCTAATCCTAGTGTTTGAGAACACTTTCCAAGGACTTAGGGGACACATGAAATAAATAATGTTTAGGATTACAATTAAATGGCATCCTATTTCCAACAATTATGCTATTGAGGGTATTGGGTAAGGGAGTAAATTGCCTAGTCGGATCCCCAAATATGAAAGGAGTTGTCTTCCTTATAGCAGCCACTTGGGTATCAACATGTTGAGTTGTTTGTTGAGGGGGATTAAGTTGAAGGAAGCATTTATTCTATTTCCTAAAAGGTTGATAATTGTTTTGGTTTGCGAATTCATATTTTTCAGGTCGGCTAGAGGTGGGTTTTGCTATAATCACAAAGGGCAGTACACAAGTGTACAAAGGAAGGAAACTTCATCATTCCAAGCTTATCTTGTATCTTAGTTTGTAAGTTCTCAATGAACATCCATTGAAGGTGAGGATCGAGAATCTTTACGTTTATTTGGGAATAAAGTGATTGGTATCGTGAAATGAAGTCAATAACTTTTTCATCATCTTTTTGCTTGCATCTCATCAAATCGGCTAAGGTCATCTTAGGAGTCATGTGCACTTGGAAATGGTTTATAAAGGCCTCAACAAGTTCATTGAATGAACGAATTGAGTTGTTTGGTAACGAGGAAAATCATTCTAAGGCGGTATCCTTCAAGGACCTAGGGAAAAGCTTAGCTAAGAGCTTATCCTCAAGGACAAAGTCACTACATAAGGCAGTATAAGCAGAAACATGGTTAGAAGGATCTCCTTTCCCCCTATATTTCTCAAACCTAGGAATCTCTAGACCTTGTGGTATCGGCGTTCTCAATATCTCCAAGGATAAGGGATTTCTTTTGACATAGTATGTAGGTTGGCCATTTTGATTTTGATTTATGGTGGAAATTTTCTTTTGAAGGGATGATGTTACACCCCAATTGTGTAATTACTATTTACTATTACTATGTATGGTAAAATGTGAATGTAATGTGAATTTAGTGGATGAATAAATTGTACTTGTACTTTGTTATCACTATTTTATGAATGGATGTCATCTCATTTAATATTATATGAAGGAATGCATTTATGTGATTGGATGAATATTGAATTGATATTCTAGCTTTGGAGATGTATTATGTATACTACATATTTTGTGAACAACTAATTGTCATGTGCATGTGTTAGTAGTTGCAAGTATATGTTCAATTCCTCCAAGTAGAGGGGAAGTATCACTCATGAGAAGGTCTTGGTCGGGTAACTAGTAACATAACCTATCTGAGCTTATGCACACCATAGTAGAATAATTGAGTCAGGTTATTAAGTGGGAAATAGGTAAGTCATCCTTAATCAATATGTCTGCATTAGCAATAGTATAGATTATTATTGAGTGCATCATTGGGTGATGTTTATCTATTTGAGCTTGTGAGTTCTTACCTTGATACTATGCCTATACTGATATGTGGAACATACGAGGAATGTGTATGCATACACACATGCATGGCGATGATAGACCTTATGCACAAAGGAACACATACATGAGGGTACATAGGTAGATGTATCTATGCACACTCATGCACGAGTTGCTTATGCCCATGGAACTATCCAATGGAACTAACAACATGCATATGTATACGTATAGATATATCGCTCGTAGCCTCTTATCAATACCATAGTAATTGTGTATGATTTTGGTGTATGAATTGAATGTGTGTATATATATAAAGTATATACATATATCCATATGTATATATGTATCAATACACGCATATGGTGGCAAATGGATATGCCCATATGAATGTATTGATACATGTATACATATGTATACATGTACATAGAGGCACATATATATATAAATATATATGTATACACAATCGATATATTAATATAACAATATGATTGCTATCTTGATTATATTTGTTTATATATCGATTGTGTATACATGCTTTATTGACATGTGATAGATATGGATATATATATACTAACATATATATACATATACATTTATACATACATATATATATATATGTGAACCAATATATATGTACATATATGTTAAGTATATATGTATGTATTTAAATACTATATGGCTTTGAAGTCAATTATCATAGATAACTTGGAGGCTGATTTATTAAACTAAATCAAGGTTGGAGTTTGATAAAGATGTGACTGTATTCCTTAGCCACATTTTACTCTTGTTGTCTGTAAAATAAGAGTTTGTAATCTGCAAACAAAGAGCAACCTTTAAGTCGATGTTTAATGAGAGAATAAGACGATACCTTTTGTGGGAAGCCCATGGACTTAGTAAACTATAAGTGCCATGATATTTTGCATCGACCAACATCTGTAAAGGCGTGTATACATATCAATGACTTTGTCAAACCGATTTATTAAGTGAATCGACTCATACTATGACTTAGTCGATATAAGTTGGGTGTTGCAAATCTGATGTTGACTGTTTTAGATGTAAAGGAAATCATGCCAACTTTGTATGTGAATATGAAGCTTTGGTGCCACCTTTGAATCCTTATACCTATAGATGTCCATTTTGAATTGCAAACTAAATTCTATCATGTGGAGATTTGAATTAGTCTCTAATTGTTGTCGATCAATAGGGTTGATCTATAGTTGTTTAAGCTGAGTATGTACTTACATGTTCACCAAATTTTAGTTGTGATATATGTGTTGTTGTGCATGCTTGTTGTTGTCAAAGCCCATGCCTAAACTATAGGTTGTGTAGTTACTAGATTGCTATATAAATAGTGGAGCTAGTGCACTTCTTTGGGATGCATTATTCTTTGAGCAAGTTTCTGCATTCTGTTTACATACCTTTCAACATTATTCTGACTATTACAGTGAGTGAGAGCTTTGAGCATTAGAGATAGTTTGATATTATTTTTAACTATCCAAATTTGAACCCCTGCCAAGTTGTGGAAATTCAACAAATTTGGAGCAACATGGGACTACTTTCAGGCTGTGGGTATCCTATTGTGAAAGTAGACCTCCAGATTATGGGTTGGCTCCCCTTTTGATGTCACCTAAACTACTGCTAAACTAATGATTTCTTGAGGAAAGAGTAAGAGGGTTACATAAACTAAAATTGACTGAAAACTTTTAAAAGGTGATTCACCAAACTAAGACTTGCAAACAACTTGCACACAGTTCAAACGATGACAAATTATGGTTTACACAACTCATTATGTATGCATTCTTGCAGAAGTATTTTATAAGGAGGTTTTAAAGCTAAACTCCTAGAAGGAAAAGATTTCACAACTAAAAGCATTTGAATTCATTAACACAACTTATAACCTGCAACAATACACTTTTCTGCAAAACAGGTGGTTAACAATGAGACAAAATTACAAGGAAAAGATAAATTTCACAAGTAATTTGATCAACCACTAGATGTACACAATAAAGCATGAAGTGAGAAGGAAAATATTCAATACCATTGATCCAAGGTACTCACTAGTATACAAATCTATCTTTGAGTTACAATTCAGCCCTTGCTGAAAAGATAACTCCAGAAAATAAGCTATCACTCTGCTAGAAAGAAAGAACTAACTTCAACAACATAGTTTAAAGTTTTTTAAGCAAAATTCAAAACAACTGCATCACACAAGTCCATCTAGAAGATTCTGGTCAGATGTAGCAGAAAAGGCCAAAAAGAACCTTCTAAAATTACTACAAAATGTCCTCCAAATGAAGCAAAGTCAAGTCAAGACCTTGGTCACACTAAAAATGTGACAAAATTGCCTCCAAATAGTCCATTCCCTCCAAAAATAGTCAAATACAACCTCACACACCTTTTCCATGTTGGAAAGTCATCATTTTTGCTCACACATGTCTTCAACTTGTTTGACCCACACTTTTGGTGCTTTTTGCAAAGGCATAATACTCTATTTTGCATTTAAGATAATAATTTGATTAAGTGACTTATAATAACATCACTTAATAAAATTATTTTACATTTCAAAAAACAAATGCAAAACAACAAGAGGTCCCACCATTCCTTGAAACATATCAACATTTTGCATTATAAATAACATCAAATAAAGTGATTTGTAAACACATCACTTAAATAACGTTTTACAATTCAGAATAAATGCTAAAATAATAACTATTTTCTCATCCAATCCTCAAGGCTTGCAAGAACATCACCTAACTCAATCTCCCCTAAGGCATTACTCACCATTACTTTGCATTTTGAAATAACATTCACCATTAAGTGAGTTATACATAACATCACTTAATTAAAATGTCATACCACTTAAAACTAATGCAACTAGGAAACAAGGTTCAACCTAATGCACAACATAAGTCTTGAAGACTTTTATGCAAGGTAATGAGAGTTTGAAAATAAAATACCAAGTCTTGGGAAACTTTGCAACCTTCAAGGAGACATGAAAACACTAAGGCATGGTTTTCATAAAGAATGACAACACAAGGCAAAAAAAGCACAAGGCATAAGACTTGAAGTCTTAGCCCATGGAGCACATTAAATTGTGTTTGCAAAATTTAAAAAACAAGGTAAAAAATACCTTTGGTGGCTGACATTCAATAGGGTTTCAAACCCTAACACAAAACAATGAAGTTTAGCAAAAGTCCTTCATTTTTCATCGAACCTTCATGAAGCTCCTCTTTTGGTTGCCGTGGGGTTTCAATGAGGGCATTTTCTGAGCTCTTTCATGGCGATTTCATGACATATTTAGAGTGATTTCTCATGGAAACCACTGGAAAAATGAGGTAAGTGCCATTCTTTTAACAAAATATGTTTTTTCCCCTCATTGAAAGCCATTTAAGATGTTAAGGCTATGACCATACACATTTTTCTGATGCAAATATTTTGTGCCTTTTATTTGTGAAAGTTCTTCCTGCTTTTGGGCCGCCATTCAAGTGATTTTTTGAAGCCAAATAGAGGCTTTCAATGGCAAAAAAAAGTTGCATATTTAATGAGAAAAACCAATTTCGAGCTCAGGTGAGCCTCTAGCTGACACATCTTGCTTTCCTCCTCAATTTTCTGTAAAGTTTGTTGCTTGAACTCGAGCTCTCTCTCCATACTAAAAAGAATGGTGAAAAATGTTTAGTTTCTTCTGTGTTTTCTATGCATTTTCTTGTAAGTTCGACCTCTGGTCTTTCTGTGATATTTTTGCAAGAGAAGGGAAAAACCCTCTATGGAACTTGTGCTTTCATCAAAAAAAGAGTATTTTTTGTATAGTAGTGGGGGAAACACCCTTTTTCATTCTTTGTATTTGAATTTTGATACAAAACCCCAAGTGGGTTTGTGCCTTTGTGAAGGAAAAAGATTCTCCAAGCCGCGACCATGAAGGAATAGTTGGGATTTGATGCATTTTCTATAGAATGTAGCTTGACTAGAACTCGAAACTTCTCTGTCATTCTATATTTGTGATTTTTAAACAAAACCCAAATGGGTTTTTTGCTTCTGTGAAAAGAAAGCTCGAGGGTTTGTTTTGTGCCCTGTCATGGTATTTTGCATGAGTTGTTTTCTTGGCAATCTCCTGCACCAACTTGCTCTTTTTAATCATTTTTCCCTTAAAATTCTAAAGTTAGTCTTTGAATGCAAAGTATAAGTTTGGTTCTTTCCTATTATCAGAACATCTAACCCAGCTAAAGTAACTTTTCCATCTCCACGCATCAGATAACCAACATAGTCCTATTGAATATTGGCCTCCAACTTATCCTTGAGAATCTAACCTGTAAGTAGGATTCTCAGATTGGAAGGATGGTGCAATGGTATGCCTTGCATAGCTACATCCACTTCTCCTCTTGTACTTCCCTCCTCTGTTTCATCCAGTTCATCTTTGTTACATTGTGGTTCATTTTTTGACATCTTTGTAGCTTTTTCCTTCCTAGCTCCTCTTTCAACTTTTATTTCTAGAGTAACTTTTCACAATACTCAAGCTCATTAGAGTAAGCCCTTCCTTGATCTTTGCTAAGGTTACTCAACTCAGATTTTGACAATGGTTTGAAAGGAGGAAGTCTACCATACTCATCCTCACCTTCTAAGTCAAATAAATCTTTGAAGTCATCATATAATTCATCTCCAGCACCACCTTGCTCATATGGTAAATGTGGTTGTGATTGTGATTGCAAAAGAGATGAAAGCAGATAAGGAAACCTTAAGGCACTTGGGTTGACACCAAATTGCCTTCCTGGGATGTTGTCAGCTTTCAGCTTCAAAATTACATTTGCTTCACCTAAAAACTTGGATGCAAAACATATTAATAATAACTTCCTCAGTGGGTATAATACTCTCATTGACCTTCTTTGTGATAGGTTGGAAAGCATCTATTTCTGCTCTAAATTCATCAAAAATAGAATTAATTGTTGCACTTTTACCTACACCTGCTTTTCCTAAAACCATAATAGTACATGTAAAGTCCAATTCTTCTTGGCCAGTAGCCTCATGTTGCTCTACTATTGCACTAGCTCACTATTATATACCTTTTAATTTGAAATCTTTTGTTTCCCTTAAAGCTTGTTAGCTGATTAGAAGACAAGTCTTGAAAAACATGGCACCATGTGTATCTCCATTCTTTCGAGAGCACTGTTGATTGATAGATACATTCTTTTGTTCATGATATTCTTTCATTTGTCCACAATATGATGCTTTCATTACATTACCTTTCTCACCTTATGTTGTTTGAAATCCCACCTGGCAACACTATGTTTGTATGCACTAATTGTGAAGTTAGAACTATGGATTCTGTAGAAACAAAGTAATAGCTCATCACATTTTCTTTTTGAATGACTCTGTTTCTTTGGTGTATTCCTTTGGCTCTATACTAATGATGTTGGTGTCTCTTTTTGCATGACTGTATTTTAATGTAGATGGTTGCTCCATTATTTAGAACATGCTTATTTATCTTCAAACAATTGTTCTTACTTATTGTATAGTCATAAAATTGCACCCTTGCCATTTTACATACATTCTTGCACCCGCTTTGGTGTCCACTCCCTTAACATCTTGTGTAGGCTCATTTTAGCACCTACATCAGCCTTTTTCCCTCTCAGGATGCTCCAACACCCTTTTCAATAGCTACCCTCGCATGTCAGCTTTTCGTCAAACCTTGGGCTTTTCCTATTCTTGTTGTTTTGTAGTGTGACATGTCCGAACATTAGTGCACCGCATGGATGTCTGTACGTCGCACTAGCATCCTGCAATGTCTCAATGTTCAAACAACTGTCTCTGAGCATGCTTGCCACTTGTCCTTACCTTTTGTCGGTGGTAACGGCCCGGGACGCTTTGTAACGGTTGAAGAAGCTTATTTTCTCTCCTTAAATGCAGTCTTTTCACTCCATTTGCATCTTCTAACTCCTTCTAGCTCCACTCCTTTGCTTCTAACTTCTTCTACCACCTTGCTCTTGCTTGCACAACTCCATTGCTTGCTACAATAGAATTCTCTAAAGCTCTCTTAGCAACACTCTTTGTAGCCTCCTTGGCTCTCACATCTATCTCCCTTTCCTTGTGCTTATGAGCATCTTGGGATTCCATATCCCCTTCCTATTGCATCTCTTCATCGTATGGGTTCTCCTCCTTGAGAGGGGATTGCTTTTATCACCTCTTTTGTGATACGGGTTCTCCTCCTCGAGCGGGGATTGCTTTTATCACTTCTATTTGGTGGTGCGGGTTCTACTCCTGAGCGGGTTTTTTCTTTCACCATTTTGGTTACACTCTTTCTCTCTATCTTCTGGTTGTCTGTGGAGGTGGGAACACCAAAACCGGGGTTTGATTGAGGCAAACCCCTATACAACCCCCACATTCTCTCCAAATATCACACATGCAAGTATTGAAGACATTCGCGTGCTAGAGGTTTTGTCACTTGTGTGGTTGTGATCATCTTCTTTCCTTTCTTCTCCATGTCTTTATCATTTCTACTTTACTTTATTTAATTTCTATCACTTTCTATTACTTTATCGCATTTTGTAATTTCTCAATAATTGGAGTAGAAGTACTCATTTAGCTATTTTCTATGACATTCTCGCTTTCTGGTCTGTACGAGATGCTAGCATGCCTCCGAGACACTAGTGCACTGTGCTGTTGTCCATATTCTGCATTGACGTCCTTTGGTCGATAGCTCGTCAGTTTGTCCAAAAAATCTGTGACCTGCTCTTCCCGATTTTGAAACTCTTGTTGTTGTTCCTGAGGTAGTTTAGGGAAGTTTACCCCATGAGGCTCTCTGAATGAAGAGAACTCGTGAGTAGCAAATCCCCCTCTTCTACATTTTGGTGAACCCGACGTGAAGAGAAAATATTTCGAAAAACTAGGAATTTATTTACCCCTACTTGGTGGGGTTATAACTTTTGACTCGGTGCTCAGAATTCAAAACCGTTTACACCGTTGGAAAGGTCTCCTAGAGAACTAGTTCAATCACAAAAATGCTAGTGCCTTTGGCAATTGGTTAGGGATTGATGCAAGTTCCAACCTCAAATTCCACTCCGAAGACCTCCAAAAACATGATTTACTAAAACATAGAAAATGCCAAAAAAATCATAATGAATTTAATATCTTCTTTTATTAGTTCAATATCTAATTTTATTCAAACTATTAATGATGTTCCATTTAATGCATTTGATGGTGACTTGGCTTTGCCTATGTCACTGGATATCTTTGATCCTTCTCACGAAATTCCTATTGCTTCGGAGGATATTTTGTTACAAGAAGATGAAATCATTGATACCTTTCTTAATATCTCTCTACATTCTCTTCATTCTGATGCACTCTCTTCTAGAGATGTTGCATTAGTGAATGATGAACCTCCTTCCACATCTGATTCTCCCTGGATTAGTGTTGAGAATGTTTCTTCGAACAATTATTCCACATTTGATCTTGTTTGGATTGATGTTGAGAATATGTATTCAAATAATTGTTCTACTAGTTGTGATGATTTCGTAAATGCAGTCTATGTCTTTGGTGCCCCTCAAAGGCCTACGGGACTGATCATTTATGTGACTCCAACTAGTCCCTCTCCTAAAATGGTTTGTTCTATTAATGGTGTTTTTTTTGATAGTGACCCTCTTTATTTTTCTAAGGCTCCCTCTTATAGAGCGGTAGCCCATACTTATGCAAATAGAATGAATAAACAATCAATCCTTCCTCAAGCATCTAAACCTACAACTGAAGCACCCGGTGATTGTGATCTTGTTGAGCAACTCCAAGCTACTACAACTAAGATCTCACTATGGGACTTGCTTCAGTCTACTCTGGTATATCAAGGTATGCTTCGGGAAACCTTGCAAAAGACCCTCTTGCCTTTTTCCGCTAGGCTGATGGATGCTAATGCGTTGATGGCATGTATTCATGCAGACTCGCTGAATATTGCATTATATCCGCAAGAACTCCTTCCTCCAAAACTACAAAAGCAAGCGAACCCTTTGATGATCATAGTTAATATTAATAAAATTGGCATTAGACATACTCTTGTTGACGTTAGTTCGACACTCAACATATGTAGCATTGATCTATTGCCTAAGATTAATATTGGCTCATCTTCTCTTAATGCTTCTTATGTTGTCATTCGTGGGTTTGATAATTTTGAGTGCCAAGCTCTAGGTACAACAGTATTACCTTTGCAACTTGGACCTGTTACTATACCCACCCTTGTATATGTTATGACAGGAAAGTTACCTTATAACCTTCTTCTTGGTAGACTGTGGATTCACGCTATGGGTGTAGTCCTGTCTACCTTGCATAAATCTATTAAGTTCATTTGCAACAATCGAGTAGTCACAGTCAAGGATGACCCTAATGCTATGCACCTATGTGAGATGGCAGCTGTCGATCAAGTTTCGATTGTGCCTACTGTTATTCCTTCAGTGTCTTCCAATGTGTCAATGTTTACTCCAATAGTACCTACCACAAAGGGTATTCTTGAGGTAAATGTCCTTGAAGAAGATCCTTCTGAAGCGAGAAATCCTAAGTCTTCCTATTCTCAAAGGAATGCATGTCTTGGTGATGATTGGGGTTCCTTAGATTTTACACACTCCTTTAGTGGGGAGTATAAAGTTGACCCAATCCACTTAGACCTTCTGATAACATCATCTACACCCGCTATTGAAGATGGTTACTCTTCTGTATCATGGGGTAATGTGGATGCAAATTGATATATTCTTAGTGTTGATCATTCTTCTAAGGAAGAGGATTACGCTTCAGCTAAAGAGGATAGTGTTGGCAATCCTGCTAAAAAGGATGATGGCGATCTCGTAGAGGGGTATGATCCCCTTTTTCGGAATAATACTCTTCATGTAGATACTCCATTGTCTGCTACCTTCATATCTTCTTCTTGTGAGAAGTCAAACCTTTCCCCACAAGAGAAAGGGTTGCTTCCTGCTCCTCATCCTTTATCTAAGCAAGATCGTATTTTGTTGCGGCTTCTAAAACCCCGCTTAATCACTCTTCCTTCTCCTACACGCAAGAAATCTCATATGCATGATAAAGAAAAACATTCTTTCTATGCATACCATCGAGTTCCTGGCCATTCCACTAGTGAATGTAAGGCCTTGAAGGACAAAATACAACAAATTCTTGATTCGGGTGCCATCAAACTACCGTTTGATTGATGCACTTGCTTTTTCTTCGCATAACAAGTGATATCGAGGTTTACCTCTATCCTGTATGTTCTAAGTATCTTGCATGGTTATCCTCCCCTATATGTTGGGGGAAGAGATAACTTGTTCTGGAGATGCGTGTCCTTCTTAAGGACCCCCTCTCTTCTCTTTATCTTTCAAATTGAAGCGTCCCTTGACTGGACCCCCCTCTTCCTTTTGAAGGGTTCCCGAGGGACCCCCTTTGGAAGTCTTTATCTCAAATGCATTCTTTGCATCTAGCTTGGGGGCAGCCTGACTAGACCTATTTCATATCTTCGCATCTAGCTTGGGGGTAGCTTGACTAGACCTATTTCATACAGTTGCATCTAGCTTGGGGGCAGCCTGACTAGACCTATCTTTTTTGTGACTGTCTTGCAATGCAGCTTGTAGCAGCCACAAGATTCTCTTATTTGTCTTGTTCTGTAGGACCGAGAACCTATAGAGCTCCTTTACATCCTTATTTGGTGATACGAGTTTTCCTCCTTGAGCGGGGATTGCTTTTATCACTTATATTTTGTGATACGGGTTTTCCTCCTCGAGCGGGTATTGCTTTTATCACCTATATTTTGTGATACGGGTTTTCCTCCTCAAGCAGGGATTGCTTTTATCACCTATACTTTGTGATACAGGTTTTCCTCCTTGAGTGAGGATTTCTTTTATCACCCATATTTTGTGATACGAGTTTTCCCCCTCCAACGAGGATTGCTTTTATCACTCTTGCATTCATTTCATTCTTATCTCTCTTCTCTCTTGTATATACCGGATCAAAGATCTACATCTTCTTCATCCTGAGTATATGCCCTTCCACTCTTCATTTTTCTATATGTTATTTCTTAATTCAGGGACGATGCATAGTATTGAGACAACCTTTTGCATTGAGGTCTCTTTACTTTGTTGACTCGAATCCCTTAGTTTTTTGTGTGCTAACCTTATTATCTGGTGCAAGTTTTTCTCGTCTAATGTATTGGTTTTGCAGATCTCCAACTTGGGGGCATCCTTTCGTGGTTCGAAGAGTTGTCTACTTCCTCAACAATATCCTTTTGGCATATGATGTTATTTATGTTTAGTAGATTTCCTTTAGCGTGCATATTAATATAGATTCATATGCCCGCTAAAGTGGGGGCAAAATGTATAGTCGTAAAATTGCACCCTTGCGATTTCACATACATTCTTGTACCCGCTTTGGTTTCCACTCCCTTAGCATCTTGTGTAGGCTCATTTTAGCCCCTGCATCAGCCTTTTTCCCTCTCAGGATGCTCCAACACCCTTTTCAGTAGCTACCCTCGCATGCCAACTTTTTGTCGAACCTTGGGCTTTTCTCATTCTTGTTGTTTTGTAGCGTGACATGTTCGGACATTAGCATGTTGGGAAGACATCTGTGTGTTGCACTAGTGTCTTGCGGTGTCTCAACGCTCAAACAGTTGTCTCCGAGCATGCTTTCCCCTTGTCCTTACCTTTTGTCAGTGGTAACAACCCGAGACGCTTTGTAACGGTTGAAGAAACTTCTTTTCTCTCCTTAAATGCAGTCTTTTCACTCCATTTGTATCTTCTAACTCCTTCTAGCTCCACTCTTCCACTTCTAGCTCCACTCCTTTGCTTCTAACTTCTTCTACCACCTTGGTCTTGCTTGCACAACTCCATTACTTGCTACAATAGCATTCTCTAAAGCTCTCTTAGCAACACTCTTTGTAGCCTCCTTGGATCTTGCATCTATCTCCCTTTCCTTGTGCTTGTGAGCATCTTGGGATTCCATATCCCCTTCCTATTGCATCTCTTACTTCATGATACGAGTTCTCCTCCTTGAGTGGGGATTGCTTTTATCACCTCTTTTGTGATACGGGTTCTCCTCCTTGAGCGGGGATTGCTTTTATCACCTCTTTTGTGATACGGGTTCTCCTCCTCAAGCGGGGATTGCTTTTATCACTCCTATTTGGTGGTGTGGGTTCTACTCCTGAGCGGGTTTTTCTCTCACCACATGCTTTGTCCATTTCGATTACACTCTTTCTCTCTATCTTCTTGGCTATCCGTGGAGGTGGGAACACCAAACGGGGGTTTGACTGAGGAAACCCCTATACAACCCCAACATTCTCTCTAGATATCACGCATGCAGGTATTGAAGACATTCACATGCTGGAGGTTTCGTCACTTGTGTGGTTGTGAGCATCTTCTTTCCTTTCTTCTCCATGTCTTTATCATTTCTACTTTACTTTATTTCATTTCTATCACTTTCTATTACTTTATCGCATTATATAATTTCTCAATAATCGGAGTAGAAGTAGTCATTTAGCTATTTTCTACAACATTCTCACTTTCTGGTCCGTATGAGATGCCAATGCACCTCCAAGATGCCAGCGCGTTGTGTTGCCGTCCATATTTTGAGCTGACGTCCTTTGGCCGATAGCTTGTTAGTTTGTCCAGAAAATCTTCGTGATCTACTCTTCCCGATTTTGAAAATCTCGTTGTTGTTCCTGAGGTAGTTTAAGGTAGTTCGCCCCATGAGACTCTCTGAATGAAGAGAACTTGTGAGTAGCGAATCCCCCTCTTCTACACTTATTAAAAAGGCAAGAGCCTACATGAAAATTTGAAAGGCAACATATGAAAAGAATGATGCTTATCTCATATACAAAAAAAAGTATGTTTAGTACCTTTACTTGCAATTCATGAATGAGCATTCTTACTGTTTGACCCTTCATGGTATGATCCTTTGATGAATATGGTAGCTATTATGACTGTATTATTCATTGCTCATGTCTTGTGACCTCTTCATAACATCTTTTTCAATGTTGCTTGATTTTATACTTTAACTATCTACTTGTGATACTACTGCCCACTGTCCTCTTGAGGTTTGTTACTTAGTTTTCACAGTCATTTAGGTCCTTTTTGATCTTTGTGCAACAAACTGAAACATCATACTCTCCTTACTACACTTTTAATGCATGTTATTTCTACCACTTTCCTTCACTGTGAATACATCTTCAATGAAGTTACTGCCCATTGTTAAAGCCTTCAACTTGATCATTCTATGACTCTATTCATGGTGTAGCTGTAATGATTGCCTTTTGTAGATTCATGGCTTGCTGATTGTATGCTTTAACCATGCTTATGTCCTTTTGTCACTGTTGATGAGTTGATGTTCTGAAACACTACCATGGACTACTATTTCAAGGTTATGAATGAGTTTTCACAATCATGATTATGGTCACCACTTTATTTGTTGTTTCTGTTGTGAGTGATGACTATTGTGTAATCACTTAATCTACGTGACTACCCCTCATGTTCAATTCTTGTGACTGTTATGATGCTTGGGGCTGCTCTATTGGAATGCACTATACTATCCTTTCAATGACAGCCTCTCATGTTCCTCAAATTCATGGTAACTCTTTACGCTATGGCTGATCATTTTTCCATTCTTGCAATACCTCTGTCATAGATGGTTGTCCATTGATTATTGTTGTGAGTGATATCAAATGACTATCAAGATGATTTTTTACTACTATTAGTCTCTTCTCATTATAGATTTCTATCTCGACAATTCCCATGACTGTCCTTGCAATGTGTTGCATTGTGATTACTCATTACATGACATTGTCCAGTGTTTGTGCATGGATTATGCTCTGTGACTATTATCAACTTTGTTGCACATGTTCTGATGTAGTTCCTTCATGGCATCTTTAAGCTACTAGTATGACAATCAGACTTCTCATATCCATGATGCCAACCTTGCCATATTGTGCTTGTTCATTTTGAATATTGAATCCTCTAATGAGGAACTACCAGTTGAACTCACTTTGTGATTAGGAATATGAGTTTGCTTAAAACCTGAAAGTCTATCATCCAATTGTCACACTTATGCTATCATGGGGTTTTCCATACTTTCCCTTTTGTAGGACTATCATCATGTACTCATCCAGTGTCCTCCCTTGCTAGTGCCACCTACGAGTGGACTACCATCTGTAACTTGTCTTCCATGCATGGCTGTGAACTATGTTATGAGTTGACTACACTCTATCATGATGCCAAATGGCCACTGTCATTAAGGTTTTGAGTTTTCTTTTGCATGGAATTGGCTGCCCTTGACATGATTACCAACAAAGCCTTATCAAAGGTTTCCCTTCATAACTATCCTACATTCATTTGTTCACCTTGTGCTGCTCCATATAACTCATGATGGTTCCAGACAAGACTTGATAACTCCTCCATTTATTGATGAATGCATAATTGAACTTGATACATCTATAATTGAACTTGATGCATCTGTGCTTTAGTATTCATATTATCACATAAATCATTTGTTTCTTGGGAAGAGACAAAATATTTCATCTTTGAATGATTTTCTATCCTTGTCTTGTTTCCTTCAAAGCTTGTTCTTTGAAAATGATGGCAATGAAATCCAACACATATCATTATTAAAATGGACTTTGGATCCACTTAAGAAGATTGAAAGACATATCCAGTAGAGTACTGCCCCTTTTTGGCATGATGGCAACCTATTGTTTAATTCGTTGTGAAAAGATGAAGAGTAACTTTCTTGATAGTTCACATTGTTTGTTGCATCTTTTGAATCTGATAATGAAAGTTGATCAATTGGTGTGATTCCATACTAATTTAATGCATCAAAAATATGTTTATCATTGATTTGATCAAGTTTCTCAATTTCCTATCCCTCCTAAAACACAAGAGGGCAGCATGTTGGGCTCAACCCTCGTGGGAGCCACATTTTACTCTACATGTTGTAATCAACTGAATCAAAATAGTAACAAGGATTTGTCCTATATCTACACAAGGAGCAAACATGTTAAATAAACAAAGCATATGATAGGTGTGTTTGGTTTCTCTTTTGTTTTCTTGGACACCTATGGTATGATGTCTATTTTGATGCTAATGGACATCAAATTATATGTTTATGGATGTTTTGCACATATTTTGATTAGTGAACTTTCACTGCTCTAACAACACTCTTTTCACAGATGCAGGGAACCTAGGAGCAGCAAGGAGAGCATCAAACAGAAGCAAAACAAGTGGGGAAGACTTGAGGCGATGCAGGACAAGGCAAACATGATTCGTCATTTAAGGTAATGATGGGTCCCACTTCATTTTATGTGCATTTCTCCTTTTTGTATCTATAAATGTATAGTATTTTCTTTATATGCTTTAGAATAGTCAGTCCCTCGGCTTGTGAGGGACACTATACACTTATGATCATCAATAAAGATTACATTTTCAATAAATGTTGACTCTCTTTCTTATTGCATGCAATTACACAACTGTAATAATGCAATCTTTTGATAATCTCTTTCATGCACATGGATGAAATTTAGCAGAAAGTGACATGTATCTTTTATTGTTTAAATGCAAACACAATCATAAGTCTACCTGATTTAGTTGGAAGCAAAATCAGGGAACAATTATTATTGAGAGAATTATTTGCCAACTTGAGAGATAGTGGTTATTTAGTCTTTGCTGAAGGATTGATGCTAGACTAGTTGTTGTTTTGGAAGTGTTGTGACTACAACCAGTTGATTGGAAAGCTTATCACAGGCATGAGGAAATTCTTCCCTTGTTTACATTAGTGTTGAATGATTTGCTTCTTGACTGTTTAAACTAGTCTTTTATAGTTACTTGCATATAGGAAAAAGTAATGTTGGATTTGAAAGAAAAGTGGAAACTATTTACTCTATTTTGTGTAATGTTTGTAATTACTCCATGATAGGAGATACCATTTTTCATAGGTATTGTTATTATACTTGATATGATTAAACATGGGTAGGAGAGATTGTTTGTCATAGGTATTGTTATTATACTAGATATGATTAAACATAGACAACTTAAGGGATACTCATAGCTAGATATTTGAATATGCTAGAGGGCTAGTAGGTTACTCCTGGAATTGTTATCTAGTGAAGGGAGGGAACTAGTACTTTGCCTAATGAGTTATGTTTCCTTAGGTTGTGCTAAGAGATAGGTTATCCTGGGGAGTATCTTTCCCATGGAGAGGGATATCCTAAGCATAGATATAATGGCCTTAAGTCAAAACGAGCTTGCTATAGTGTAAGTGAATGGTTGACCATCACTCAAAGTATTGAGTGAGAATACTTTGGCCAAAGTGGTGTGATTTCCTGAGGCTCCACTGTCAGTTCACCGTGTCCATTTAAATGCATGAGGGGTACCTAGCATAGGTTATAAATCCTAGTCATGCAGGGCACAACACTAATCTTAGAGTGGTATGTTGTATGGGGTTATCCAATCAATACCTTCGTCGAAGGGTAGGGCTATCTATCATTGATAGATGTGCGGGGGACCGCATATGAGTCTATGGTTGGTAGAAAAGCACTTGAGTGATGCTTCTCCTCCTCAACAGGCGACAAAAGACCAAGGTTTTGAAAGGCGGATTCTTGGACCATCTATATCTTATGCTATGAAGCTTGAAGGAGTTGTGTATGTAGTTGTGTACTTTCTTAGAATATCGTACTTTGTGAATTATTGTAATGGAAGGGGAATCCTTATTGTATGTTGTTATAGCATCTTTGTTCATAAATTCTCAATAAAGAATGATTTTTTTTATTGCAATGGCTTATTGCATAGTTTATTTTACTCGTATAGTGAAAACTTAGGAAAATTTAATTCCCTGAACTTTTGGCATATTACATGTGGTATCAGAGCTACCAAGTTTAGCTTTGGAACCTATGAGCTCATCATTCTTTCCATCCAATGTTATCCAATGTTGTGAATTCTTGAGCCAGGATGGCGCATCTCAGGTTAATGGCTCGAAAGTTAGTAATCAAGAATGAGTGCTACCTCAAGGCCAAGAAGGAAAGAGAAGCCATCGTTAGAACAATAGAGGGAACCAACTATGATAATTCCATTTGGTTGAGTGACGCCGAAACATTTAGTCACACACTTTCTTAGATCAGTGATGTGAAGAGGAAGATGAATATGGAGGCTATGTACAACAATCTACCTTCCATTTCACCAAAAAAGTATAAGTCATTATCACTTTCTAGGGATATGCCCTCAGAAGGAAGTGTCAGTCTGACATTTATCTTTAGGGACCCTAGAGTTCTTCCAATGTCTAAAAGTAATAGTAATTTCCTTGAGTAATGAGTTTGAAGGATATGTACCTCGAGAGCAGCCAGATGTGAAATGGTCTCATGAACAAATGTATACAAAAAGGGTAGACTATATTGTTGATGAACAACATATTGGCACTGAACCTCGTAACGATGTATCGAATGATAAATTCAAAGGCTACTATCCATTCTAGGATAGGTATGAACAATTAAGGGATGAACAAGAAGATAGAGATGAGCAACAATCTCAATCTATAGGATATACTCCATTAAGTTATATGTCAGAGAGTGAATCTGAGGGATACTCTCCACTCAACTATCTGAATATTCACTCCATGTAAACAAAGGATATTGAAATCCTTACAAAATGAATAAAATTATTTGTTTATCAAAAGTGTGTGCTTAATCTCATGTGGAATTCTTTATGTGCGTATGAATGCCATTTATAATGTTTTCCATAAGATAGTTGATAACATAATTTAGTCTAACATGAATAAACATTCAGGTAAAACCCAATCTTGTGAAGATGGTGAGGACATGAACCAATCCTGGCAGTAGCCAAGAAGTTGGGCAAGGACCAATAGGAATTGAAGCTAGACTTGACAAAATCTTGTCAAGGTTGGACAACCTTGAACAAGAAAGGGTAAAAGCTAGGGTTGAGAAAGAGGTTCCCATTAATGAGAATCAGGGTGAAAACTCTTCTCATGGACATAACGAAACCCATGATCAGGATAAGGAAAAATCACCAACACCATCTGAGGAAAGAAATAAGAAGCGCATGGATTCTGAACTTTCCAAGGATATGAAGAAGATTGTTCCACCCAATTTTGAGGGAAGCACCAGCGGAGATGAAGCCGAGGCATAGCTTGTTCAAATGGAAAAGTATTTCGAAATACAAAATTACACTGAGACCACTAAAGTCGCTTGGGGTGCATACCAGTTAGTAAGAGAAGCCTCTAACTAGTGGATTAGCAAAAAGCTAGAACTCAATATCAACTCATGGAAGCTGACATGGGGGGAATTTGTTGATATTTTCCACAAGTGATGGTTACCCCGACTATACTATGACCAAAAACTCATGAATTTCTAGAGTTTGAGACAAAGAAATATGTTAGTCAACGAGTATTGGAAGAAGTTTACCCAACTTTTGCATTATGTTCCTATATATCATAAGGATGAATGTTTCCACATAAGGAAATTTATAATGGGACTTATCAATCAAATTAGAGGAGAAGTGCATTTGCATGGTCCAAAAACTATGGATCTTGTATATGAGAATGCAATTAAGCAAGAGCAAAAGCTTAAGGCTACCTCCAACCGACAGGAAAATAGAGAACATAAGAAGGTTGCAGAAATTCCTGATAAGCCAACTCCAAAGAAGGTGGAGGTTGCACAAAATGCACCTAAACAAGGAGAAAAAGGTAATTGCAATAGTGGAAAAGAGTTGAGAAGAGAGCGAAAGAGGAATGGTTCCAACAATGTTGGTGGAAACGCTAGTAGAACTGGAGAACCCGTAAAAAAGAAGGTACCATTTACAAGATGATATACATGTGGGGGAGACCATTTTGCTAGAGATTGTCCTAGTAATCCTTCTGGAAATTCACTACCTAATCAATGGGAAATGTTCCAATAAAGGATACATGTTGTAGTGGATGACCACCAAGCAAAGTATCAAGCAACTCCCATTGAAACTCTAGTTATTTTGTTTGGTTTACCCATTTTAGTTCTTATTGATACTGGTGCAAGTGAGAATTTCAATTCACCTAGAGTATCTAAGCAATTATATAGAAAGGTTGGACACATGGCAACATCTTGGGATGTAGAGTATGCAAACCAAAAAAGAGCAAAGGTGGAACAATTGTTTTTTGAGGCTAGGATGGAGCTACCTTGTTTTTATATAGAAGTAAACCTATATGTCACACCTTTAGGATCCTATGATGATATCCTAGGTATGAATTGGTTGTGGAGACATATGGCTATGGTAGATTTCCATGTGAAAACTGTTGAATGCCTAGATGATCTTGATAACTGAGTGAAGTTCCAAGGGTACCTAGAGAGGTCAAGATTCGTCAAATCCTGGCAATGCAACTAGTAAGGGCTAAGAAAAAAGGGTGCAAACTCTTTTCCGTTAAGATTGAAGAACTTGAAGAAGATATTGATAACTTGAAATCCAAAAGCTTCCAAGAGATGGAAGATGGTGAAATAGATGACACTGGAATATCAAACATGGAAAGGTATCTTATATTGAGAAAGTTTTTGGATGTGTTTCCAGATGAGTTACCTGGGTTACCACCAAAGAGGATATTTGATTTCTCTATAGATATAGTTCCAGGGTCTGAACCTATTTCCAAAGTGCCCTATAGGATGAGAACAACTGAGCTAATGGAGCTTAAGGCACAGTTGGACGAACTGTTGTCAAAAGGGTTGATAAGACCAAGTGTTTTTCCTTGGGGAGCGCCAGTTATTTTTGTGAAAAAGAAGGATGGTACTTTGTGTTTGTGCATCAACTATCGTATGCTTAACAAATCCATGGTGAAGAACAAGTATTCATTGCCATGCATTGATGATCTTTTCGATCAAATGAGAGGAGCTACCATATTCTTTAAAATAGATCTGAGATATGGATATCACCAACTGAGAATTAGATATGAAGATATCTTTAAGATTGCGTTCATAACCAGATATGTACACTACGAATTCACAGTTTTACCTTTTGGGTTAACAAATGCACTCGCCACATTTATGAATATGATGAATAGTGTATTTAGGGATTGCCTAGATAAATTTATCTTGGTTTTTTCTTGATGACATCCTGATTTATTCTAAGGATGAGGAAGATCACTGTAGATATTTATAGATAGTCCTACAATGATTAAGAGAACACAAGTTATATGGTAAACTATCCAAATGTAATTTATTCCAAAGGAGGGTGTATTATCTAGGGCATGCGATCTCGACAAACGAAATCTTTGTAGATCTAGCCAAGATCAAGGCCGTACTTGAGTGGCCAGTACCCAAGAATGTGTCTGAGGTAAGAAGTTTTATGGGTCTAGCAGGGTACTATAGGAAGTTTGTTGCGAACTTCTCCAAGATTTATTTTCCAATTATTTTTTTATAGAGGAAAGGAAAGAAATTTGAGTGGATTGAGAAGTGTCAAGAAGCATTTGTTCTACTTAAGGAGAAGTTGACCACTGTACCAATCTTGAAAGTACCAGATCCTGAGGGTAACTTTACAATTATCACAGATGCATGCAGGGAAGGTTTAGGAGGTGTGTTAATGCAAGATGGGCAAGTGATTGCTTACGAATCTAGGAATTTGAAACCTTATGAGAAAAATTATGCATCACATAATTTAGAGTTAGCAGTTGTAGTTCACACATTACAAATGTGGAGGCACTACTTGTTAGGAAAACCCTTTGAATTGGAAACTAACCATAATGGGTTAAAGTACCTTTTTACTCAACCTAATCTGAATGCTAGGCAGAGAAGATGGTTAGAGTTGATAGCTGACTATGATTTTAATATCAGTTATATTAAAGGGAAAGAAAATCAGGTTGCCAACACCTTGAGTCGAAGATGTCATATTGCTTCAATAGTGATGATTCAAATTGACTTTAAGGGACAAGTGTTGAAAAAGTGCAAGGAGGATGAGTACTACTTGCAAGTCAAGCATGAACTCACTAGTAATCAACAAGATTCTAGGTATGAGGTTTTTAATTTTGAACCTAATGGATTACTTAGATATAAAGGTAGGATGTATGTACCTGACATTGGAGAGTTAAGGAATCTGGTATGGAAAGAAGTACATGAAGCATCGTACTCTGGACACCCTAGAGTGACCAAAATGATGGTAGATGTGAAGCCATTATATTTTTGGAAAGAAATGAAAGGAGATGCTTCTAATTTTGTGTCTAGGTGTCTTAAATGTCAAAGGGTGAAAGCAGAGCATCATCATCCTGTAGGATTTTTATAGCCACATGACATACCAGAGAGGAAGTGGCATACCAGAGAGGAAGTGGCAAGTCTTAAGTATGGATTTTGTGCAAGGATTGCCTATGTCAAGGAATAAGCACAATGTCATTCTTGTGGTAGTAGATATGCTTACCAAAGTCGCACATTTTATACCCGAGAATCTAACTGATGGAGCACCTGTCATAGCAAGAAAGTTTGTGCAAGAAGTGTTTTGGTTGCAGCATGGAATTCTAGAGAATATTATCTTGGATAGGGATGCACAAGTCACTTCTAGGTTTTGGCAAACCTTATTTTCTGCATTGGGGAATTAGTTGAATATTAGCTCAACATATCATCCAGAAACGGATGGAAATACTAAAAGGGTGAATCAAGTATTGGAAGACCTACTGAGAATGTATTTCATGGATCAACAGTACAAGTGGGAAGTCTGCTTACCCTTAGTAGAATTTGCTTACAACAATTCTTATCATTTTGCGATAAAGATGGCTCCTTTCGAAGCACTATATGGTCGAAAGTGTCGAAATCTTATAAGTTGGGATAGACTTGAGGATCGAGTGAGTCTTGGGCCAAAGATGTTGGCTGAAATGGATGAGCAAGTTAATATTGTTAAGCAAAGGTTGGATAAAGCTAACGATCATCAAAAAAGCTATGCCAATGCTAAGAGAGTGCCCCAAATTTTTTTCATAGGTGACAGAGTATTGTTGAGAGTGAAACCTTACAAGAGCTCCATTAAATTTGGGAAGTCTTCCAAGTTAGCTCCGTGTTATGTTGGACCTTTTGAGATTCTATAGGAAGTGAATCCAGTAGCTTATCGAATAACATTGGCACCAGCTCTTGCAAGAATGCATAATGTCTTCCATGCGTCTTACCTAAAGAGGTATGTACCCCCAATGATAATCATGTGATTGATTGGATTGATTTATAGGTATAGGACCCTAGAGTGGTAACACTTGAGCTCATCAAGGTGCTCGAAACACGTAATCTTCACTTGCATAATAGGGAGGTTCTGCAGTGCAAAGTCTAGTGGGACCAGTATGCAGAAGACTTAGCCACTTGGGAAGATTATGCTAAGATTCAACAAAAGTTTCCTCACTTTTTAGATGCTTTTGAGAATGCTTGAAATAATATGTTGATTGTTTGTTTTGTTTCATGTTGCTACATAAAATCATCGAGGACAATGATTCACAAGGGGGGGAGTATGTTACACCCCAATTGTGTAATTACTATTTACTATTACAATGTATGGTAAAATGTGAATGTAATGTGAATTCAGTGGATGGATAAATTGTACTTGTACTTTGTTATCACTGCTTTATGAATGAATGTCATCTCATTTAATATTATATGAAGGAATGCATTTATGTGATTGGATGAATATTGAATTGATATTCTAAGTTTGGAGATGTATTATGTATATTGCATATTTTGTGAACAATTGACTGCCATGTACATGTGTTAGTGGTTGCAGATATATGTTCAATTCCTCCAGGCAGAGGGGAAGTATCACTTAGGAGAAGGTCTCAGTCAGGTAACCAATAATGTAACCTATCTGAGCTTACACACACCAGAGTAGAATAATTGAGTTAGTTTATTAAGTGGGAAGTAGGTAAGTCATCCTTAGTCAATATGTTTGCATTAGTAATAGTCTTGCTTACTATTGAGTGCATCATTGGGTGATGCTTATCTATTTGAGCTTGTGAGTTCTTACCTTGATACTATGCCTATATTGATATGTGGAACATATGAGGAATGCGTATGCGTACACACATGCATGGCGATGATAGACCATACGCACAAAGGAACACATACATGAGGGTACATAGGTACACATATCTATGCACACTCATGCATGGGTCGCTTATGCGCATGGAACTATCCAATAGAACTAATGACATGCATATGTATATGTATAGATATATCGATCATAGTCTCTTATCAATACCATAGTAATTGTGTATGATTTTGGTGTATGAATTGAATGTGTATATATATAAAGTATATACATATATCCATATGTATATATGTATCAATATATGCATATGGTGGCAAATGGACATGCCCATATGAATGTATCGATACATGTATACTACATAGAGGCATATATATATAAATATATATATATATAAATATATAAATATATATATAAATATATATATATATATATATATATATGTATACACAATCGATATATTAATATAACAATATGATTGCTATCTTGATTATATTCATTTGTATATCGATTACATATAAATGTTAAGTATATATGTATCTATTTAAATACTATATATGGCTTTGAAGTTGATTATCATAGATAACTTGGAGGCCGATTTATTAAACTAAATGAAGGCTAAAGTTTGATAAAGATGTGACTGTATTCTTTAGCCACATTTTACTCTTATTGTCTGCAAAAGAAGAGTTTGTAATTTGCAAACAAAGAGAAACCTTTAAGTCGATGTTTAATGAGAGAATAAGTTGACGCCTTTTTTGCGAAGCCCGTGGACTTAGTAAACTATAAGTGCCATGATATTTTGCATTGACCAACATCTGTAAAGGCATGTATACATATCGATGACGTTGTCAAACTGATTTATTAAGTGAATCAACTCATACTATGACTTAGTTGTGTGTGTGTGAAATATTGGATTAATTTAAATAGAAATCAAACACATATTAATAAGACATTAAATCGAAAAGCTGAAAAAGGAAAAAAAAATGTGCAAACCGTAACAACAGCTTCTCGAAACCGTCTTATCTTCCTCTATCTTCAACATTTTGTTGTTTTCCAGATAGCTCTCAGATCAACAGATCAGGCTCAACAAAATGACAGCTAAAGAACGAGATTTAAAATGCAAACTATGCCAAGTGCAAAGCTATGCTAAAATGAGAAGATTGCTGTGATATTGAAACTGGTATGAATACAAATGCTGGTTGCGTGTATGCGTGCGTAAATGAGTATACGAAGTGTAACCAAAGCTTGGATTTGCGCCGGAATTTATAGAGTTTTCGAACGGATTTGATTGGCTGAATCGATCGACGGTCTGGATTAAGCTTCTTCGAACGGACGGCGGGAGATCTTCGAAAGTGGAAGAGAAGGATGGAAGGTTTCCCTTTTCTTTCAATTTAGTCATTGAGTTTAGAGGCTTTTCATTACGAAGGATGAATCACGAGAATTTGGAAAGTGAGAGTTAGCACAAGTTAAATAAAATAAATTTATTTAATTTAGAAATTAGAGATAGTAAATCCATAATTAAATAACTTTCTTATTTAATTATGTTTAAGATTGAGGGTGGAAAATATTAAATAAAATATTTAATATTTTAGAATTTAATATGGGATGGAGGAGAATATTCCATTATTCCAAATATTCAAAATATTTAAACTTTAGGGCAAATGATAATTAAATATAAATAGAATTATAAGAGTATTTAATTTAATCAATTGGAGGATGAAATATTGGTAATTAAATAGAATTATTTATTTTAATTTAGGGTAGAAATTTAGAAAATGAAGGCGAATATGGAAAATAAATTTATTTATATGTGAATGATATTCGAAGGAGATGGTAAATAAATCATATTTAATTAATTAACAAACTTAATCATGACCATTTTTAGGCGGTATACATTTTGCCCTAACGGTGGGTGGCTAGTACGGCACGAAAAAATAAGGCACGCGAATGTGCTTTTCGATATTTCACCCGTGTGATGCCCTGAGGGTAAATTACAGATAGAGAAAGAGTGATTTAACTGGGCAAATGATGAAAAGGAGAATGTCCATTTTGGTAAAGTCAAATTTCGTTTGACTTCACAAGGTAAAAGGTTGAAAGAGACAAGTCATTTGTACTGTTAAGTTTGGTGAAAACTGTAGCTGTGAGAGCGACATTGCGACATGGAGATTAGTATCATGCGCCATCGATTGATTGAAGATCGCTATGATTCATGGAGAGCCGGTATACCCATGGACCATCGGTGAGTTGATCTATCCTCTTATGCTTTCAAATTTTTCTGTTTGGATCAAAATTTTCATGTTTTTATGCGGATTCAGTTTTTAAAAATACGTTTGCGCACATATAGAAAAGATTAGGCGCTTTCGAAAAAAACAGGCGCGCTTAGGGTAGAAACAAACGCGCATAGGGCATAGATTTTAAATGTTGCAGGAAAAACCAGTTTAGCGCATCCCGTAGAAACTAGTGCGCATATAGGGCAGGTTTGAAAATTTTAGGGGTAGAGCGCATATAGGGAAAACAGACGCGCATGTAGGAAAGCGCGCATACAACAAAAACAGTGGCGCATAGGATGAGTGAAGTGGCACATATGGGAAAACGCGCATTGGGGGTCTGTTTAAGCGCATAGGGTGAAAACAACGGCGCATACGGGATTTAGCGCATCCCGTAAAAAGAACGACGCATCTGGTAAAATGGGAAAAATGAATGTTTTGATGAGAATGATGATTTGTATTGCTTCCTTAATCAATAGATAGGTAAATTGTTGTGTCATCATGCTGATATGAATAGAGATGATAGGAAAATCGAATGATTGATTGATAACTTTGCTTCTTAGGATAGAAAACAAAGAGTAGATTGATAACTTTGCTTCCCATGAATGAAAAACAAAGAGTAAATGATTGATACGACTTTTGATAAATTTTCTTTCTGTGATAGAAAACAAATAGTGATTGATTGTAGGATAGATTTGATATGATATCCAACTAGATAGATTTAATTTGATTTGATTGATAGGACTGATTGTGTGATATGGGTTGTTGATGTGATGCATTGATATGAGTCATTGATATGGGTCTGAGATAGTTCGTTGATATAGGTCACTGATAGATTACTGATATAGGTCACTGATAGATATGGGTCTGATTGATGTTGTTTTAAATGATTGATATGATTGGTAGGATTGATATGAATCTGATGAAATATCCTTGTGATGAAAATAGGAGGTTTTCAAAAACCTCCAGATTAGAGAGTGACATTCAGCAGGATGGGATAGGATCCTTGAGTTGACACCTGCTGACATAGCGTTGATTGATACCTGTGGTCTGAGATCCTTGTTGGCGATGCCGCCGATTAGGGTCAATAGAGGATTGTTGATGGCACTTGCAGAGCGATGGCACTCAGAGCACAACACCTTTCACATCCTGACCGGTGAGGTGACAGTGACTCATGAGGATGTGTACAGGATATTAGGTATCCCTGTGGTTGGAGCCCTTGTGTATTACGATCACAAGGAGTTAGGGGGCACAGATGCGTTGAGGAGAGTATATGGAGACACACATATTGCTAGGTACTGGGTACCGTGGGCAGACTTTCACGGATATCCTACCTTGCCGGCAGTCTTGGGTGCATTCATTGGAGGTCTCCTTTGTCCGGATCACTGGGCAAAGGGATTGTCAGTGGGTTGGGGCAGGATTCTAGAGCAGATGATGCTACAGCCACGATGATATGCGTGGGGGAGCTGCATGTTAGCTCATCTTTATCATGATTTGCATTAGGTAGTGTACAAAGGGTCGTCCAGTTTGTCATGTGGGGTGACATTATTACAAATCTAGGCATGGGAGCATTTTGCTGTGACGAGACCGGCGTGCCCCAGAGTTAGGCCACCAGGTAGGCCATATATCTATATGTATGCGGTGTTCCTTACCCAGCCCAAGCTGGGCAAGGTAGATTACTGGAGGCGTCTACTGGATGACATGGACACAATCATATGGCGACCATATCTGGATTGCGAGCCATGGGCTACCGATGACATAGAGATGCCATACGTATGTATTCCGTGGTTCCTGATAGGGAGGACTCCCTTCATTTTGGAGATATTTTTGGCATTGCGGATGCAGAGGCAGTTTGGATTTACTCAGGGGATGCCACAGGGGGTTGCACATTACTCCCGGAGCAGAGATGAGGCCGGATGGGGGCCATGTATTTCGTATCAGGCCGCCTATACAGAGTTCATTGCATTAGCACCTGAGGTATGGGTTGATAGACGAGACATTGTGGATGTTGGGATGTCTGACGAGTATGCTGCATATTTTCACACGCATCCCTTCGCCCAGGTTCATGAATAACGGGACGGCAGGCAGACGCCCGATTTTGATAGTACCGCGACCCAGTGCGGTGGGGCGAGGAGGATATGGCGGTGGTGTGCGAGGCGGTCGGAGGAGGTGGAGGGGCGAGGGTGGATGATGATGATGATGGTGGAGATGATGGTGGAGAGAGAGAGACATGTGCTAGAAAGTGGGGCCCCGGATATCTTGAGGGGTGTTGAATTATGCTTGGCAAGGGGCGAGGGATTAGGAGCGGCAGACAGTGATCAGAATGGCATCCCTCCTACGCGGCGAGGGACAAATTGCCACACTTCAGCCAGTGCGAGATGTTACAAGAGCGGCCGGTGGGTGCGAAGTCGGTTAGATGCGGACTTTCATTGTAGGCTTCGAGGCGTAGTTGTACGAGCACGAGCGAGGCACGAGCACGCGGAGTCCGGTTAGCCAGGTGATCCTGAGAGGGGATGCATTTGGGGCGGGGCGGTAGAAATTTTGGTGGCTTTCGAGCGATGGGCAGCGAAAGTCGCGTCAGCTGGGGATGCCATTGCTGAGGGTATGGAGATGGCTAGGGAGGCTAAGTATTACAGGGTTAGATATGAGGAGCTGTGTCCTCCAGAGCGTAGAGAGCCATACCCGCGATCCCATAGCAGGACCCAGAGTAGATCACAGACACATACCCAGAGCAGGGGAGTGACAGGGCCACGACAGGATCCAGATGCAGGTACCAATGGCAGACCACCTCCCTCCAGACCAACACCATCAGGAGCATCCACTAGCTAGTATTTCTGATGCATATTATTTTTGGAGCATGTATATGCCATTTCTGATGTATTGGACATTTTAGTTTCATTGAACATTTGGACATTTGTATCATTTTTGATGAGTGATGATTATGCAGCGACGATGATTATTTTGATGTTGATTTGATGTGGATTTATGATGCGATGATGTGATATGCATTTATGTCTATGTGTTTATGGAGATTTGATGACTAACATGATATGCAAGATGATTTGATTATGATGTTTTATTATGATGATGACTTGATGATGTGTACTAACGACGTCATGCAGGTGAATGATTTATGAGGTGTATATGGAATGTTTATTTTTTATTTGGATTTTTCCATGTAGATAAAAGATGAAAAATGAATGTTGTGTTCATGATATGCATTATGATATGATGTGATGTGAAATGATATGAGTGGATAAAATGTTATGACATGGGATGATAGGAATACTGTTATGAAATAGTGATGTATAAATAGTGATGTATGATAAAATGATATGTGATGAAATATAATGATTTGTATTAAAATGACATCATAAATGAATTGGATGTGTAATGATAATGATAATGATATGATATGATGAAATGACGATACTGAGATGAAATAAATGATGATAATAGTAGTAAAATGAGATGATATGAATGATAATGAATGAAATGGTAACAAAATGATATGTGATGAAATGTAAAAAGAATGATAATGATAATGGTAAAGAAAATGATGAAATGATAATGTTAGATGATAATGCAATATTAAATGATGATGAAAATGAAATG
>VDFB02389876.1:70878-88378 GCA_007258455.2 Sequoia sempervirens
GACATTTGGAATTAATTGAATTCCAAATTGGTAACTTTCCTCTGGAAATCAAGTGATCGGGTAGGTTCTTGACCCTTCCAAAATTGATCTTCAGTTTGGTCTTTATCTTCTTCATTTTCAAAAATCTTTATTTTCGAATTAATTTCCTCATTTATTCTCCATCGCCGATTCGATTATCTGAAATGACATCTTGACCGCTCGATTAATGATTTTTCCCTAACCCTAATTAGGGATTCTCAGATTTAATCTGGACCTTTGGTTTTAGGTTTTGGTCAGAATTCAATCTCACCCATCCATTTAAAATGGCATTTTCTATAAAATGCCATTTTCCTCTCATTTCACAATTATGCATTAGACAGATACACATTCACTCTATGCATTTTCGCACTTGCACACTTAGATTTTCATAGCAATTGTTGGAACATTTCATTGAGTTTTGACATCTTTAGGCATAGTCATTCTTAGTCATTTAGGCATAGGCATTGGAAATTTTATCAAATCCTTCAAAGCTTGGTGTAGGACTTTGTCAAGGACTGCTCACACATTCGATCTGAGGGCAACATGTCAACCAGCAAGGTAGAATGTACTATGGAGGTAATCATGGAAAATTTGATTTTCAGGTATAACTGTTTATTGTTTAATTTCCTTTGTACTCGATAGGTCTTTGGGTTTCTCTATCATTCATTGATTTACTGTTAACTCCCCTACTCTTAGTCACAAAACCTAAAAAGAAATCCTCACTTACAGGTATAATTGAGTTCATACCCCACCAATGTACGACTGATGTAATAAATTTCCCTTTCCTTCCCATTGTTGTCATGCTATGCTAGAAGTTCCCCCAGTGTAATTGCTGTAGTAGAAATGTAAAGCAACAATAGTTTCCTAGGTATAGGAGGCATCAAAATAGGAGGGTTGGCAAGAAATTCCTTAACTTTATCAAAGCCTTGCTAACACTCTAGATTCCATTTGAAGACAATATCTTTGTGTAAAAGATGTGTGAAAGGTTGACATTTATCCACAAGTTGAGCTATGAAGTGCTTGATTGATTGAAATTTTCCTTGTAGACTCCTTAACTATTTCAGATTTTTAGGTGGGGGCATTTCCATAATCGCTTTGACCTTAGCCGGATCAACCTCTATACTCCTCCTGGACATAATGAAACCAATTTTTTTTCCTAAAGTGACTCTAAAAGCACATTTCTTCAGATTTAATCTTAGCTTATACTACTCTAACCTGTCAAATATTTTCTTTAGGATCTTTGGATGTTCTTCTCGAGTTTTTGGATTTCACCAATAAGTCATCAACATAATCCTCCATTATGATGTGAATCAAATGATGAAAAATGATTGTCATAGCACGTTGATAAGTTACCCCCATATTTTTGACACCAAAAGGCATGTTTTTGTAGTAAAAGGTGCCCAGTAGTGTTGTAAAAGCTATTTTATGTTGATCTTCGGGGGCAATTTTGATTTGATTTATATCCAAAAAAACCGTCCATAAGGGATAACATAGCATGTCCTTCTATCAAGTCAACAAACATGCTAATGTTTGGAACTGGAAAATCGTCTTTAGGATAGGTCTTATTAAGGTATCTAAAACCCATTTAGATGTGGATGCCCCCAATTGGTTTAGCTATGGGGACAATGTTGGAAATCCAGTCTAAATAATCAACATGTCTAATACTATTGCTAGTAATTTCTCCAACTCAACTTTGATGAGGAGAGAAAATTATGGATGCATTTTGCAAAGTTTTTTCTTTACTGGCTTGACATCAAGATAGACACCAAGGTGATGCACAACTAACGCTAGATCCAACCCAGGCATATATGAATAGGCCCATGCAAAATTAATGATTCCTTCCTGAAGTAGATTGAAAATTATAGAATACTCTTCTTCAGTCAATGAATTAGCTATGTACATGATCTTTGGCTCTACTTTTGTTCTGAAATTCACCTCTCTTGAGTCCTTGATTAGGATGGAAGAACATTCTAAAAAGTGAGTACCCATGAGAGGATGATGAACATCCTCATCCTCTAATTCCTTAGGGAGGTTTTCATTAGAGGATACGCCCTTTCTTTTTACTTTTGATGAGTTTGAAAGTACCTTAGGGAGGTTTTCACTAGGAGACCCTTTTTTACCTTGTTTATTTTTTATTTTTATGGTTGATGTGTTCATCTTCCCTAGGGTAGGCACCATAGTCCTCTTCTAATCCCATGAAGTGTACATATGCCTCTTTGAAAGGAAAGATGTTGATGGGTGCACTTCCTCGTAGGTTCCAATATATTAGGTCAAGATGGTGGAGGGAAACGCTAATGGTGAAGATGGAAGTGCATTCAAATAGAGACGAGATGTCCAAATCATCATAAGAGAGTATGATATTTTCCTCCTCAGGGATGTCATTAAGGATACCAAATTATGAACTAATGTTATTTGAAGCATGCAAAGACATATCAGGTTATTTTTTCTTCTTGTCATAGCTAAGACCCAAGTGTTTTAGACACACAGGTGTATCAATCATCTTGCACATTCCATGTTCATCTATCCCTAGTCCTCCCCCATGATAATTTCATTTTTATGCCAACTTGGAAGCCTGTGGGTAGAATTCTTGGAAATACTCAATGAGGGGAGGTGAAGGTTTTGGTTCTTCTCTATACACCCATTGACTAATATCCTCATCAAGATGATCTTGCAAGATACCTATGGACTTGTTAGCTCTCAAAAACGCAGGCAAGATACCTCAAGAGGCTGCCAATCTCTTGATACACTTCAGGGTAATAGACAAGATTGAAAGAATTCAACCTTCTACGCTTTAGGTACTGCAAGAGCTAGGTGGGTGTACCTCTCTGAATAGTGCAATCTTGACTTGTAATTATCTCTTAAAAGTAATTTGTCCACAATGGAAATTGGAGGTGAACAAATGAAATCCTTAGTGACAATATTCTGATCTAAGTCCTAAATTCTCAATTTAAAGACATAAAGAAGCTGAATGAATTCAAAATGATGAAGTGCAGAGACTAGTGCCTTGTTGGGTATGCAGAGTCAAATGAGATCAAGATAAGCAACACTTTCTGGAGAAGACACAAATTATCTGGCATATGTTTTGTTTACAACTTGTATAAACATGCAATAGTGTGACTACTAAGTTCTACTTCAATAATCCAAAATGAGTTTCTCTAATTACTGTGATCAATAAAAAGGATTTAATCTTTGCTTGAAAGAACCAGTTGATTAATCACACAAAATACAACAAATGTGTATGGATAAATTGAACATAAACTTGTTATGTCAATTTAAACAACCAAGAAAAAATCATTCATGGAGACAACTTAGCAATATTTTTCATTTCAATTCAACAGATAATTGACACTAGAGAAATGTAGCACCATCAACTAAATCTCATAAATACCTCCATTGTGAAATCATGCAATAATAGCCTCTGGTCTGATAATTTTACTCTACTGTATCTATTTGTAGTATATCAAAAATCTAATGTCTGGTCCCTATTAACAACTACAACATGCCTATTTATACACCAGCAATGATCTCCAAGCACTCAACATGTTGGCCACAAGATTTTGAAATTTTGTTTTACCAGTAGAATAGTTGGCTAGACATAACATATGATTCTGCCGAAGGCAATTCAAATGCTTCATCCCTGCGCTCTGCAATTCACGTTCGCCATGACCACCCATTTGTTACATCAAAGTCAAGAAGTATCACCTTTGTTTCACTATAGCCTTAGGCCGTCGGTGAGATGTCATATAGATTTCATTGGGTTACACCGAAAGTCCCACACCACCCGTAGGTCGCCATAACACCTTGCTCGTTATACCGAAGCCAAAAAATACTCCTCAAATTCATTAAGTTTCGCTGTGACCATACAATATCGATGAGATAGTATGGCGAGTTAACTAAGTTCTGCCGAAAGCCTCGAGCCACAATATATCACCAGGACACAAACATTCTCACACTGACAGAAACCACCTGTCTCATGCTCTGTCGCTATAACTTGTAACTATCAGGGAGACCTCCTGCAAACTATACAATGTTTCATCGAAGGCCTCACCCATCTCCGAGTCACCGAGACAAAGCACCTCCTATGCCAAAAACCATTTTCACATCACACTATCCCCGTAACGTGATAAAATTGGGGAGACCTCACGGAGACAACACCAAGTCACACCGAAGCACCTTGTAGTCATCTCTGTTCGCCAAGACCAAGCCAACCCTTCACCGAAAGCAAATCAAAAGATACAGTCAACAAGACACAATAGATTCGGTATGATATATATTGATGCCTCAAGCCTTTGCCAATAGAACCCATACTCGATCGCCGAAACAATACCAAGGTCTCGCTGACAACCATTTGTAAGGAAAACCCAGTCGCTATGACAAATAATAAGTCTTGCCGATATGCAACTCAGACTTATGCAAGTAGAAAACACACAATGGGTCAGGGAGACATGAATGAACCTATGCCAATATGGATCCAGACATGAAAAATGCATAACTCGACTAATTTAATGGGACAACATGGCAAACAATAAATAAAAAATGCACACGGTAGGACCAAATCTGGAAATTTATGAGTGGAAACATATGTAAAAACATCAGATTTTTACAGTCCCAACAGGACTAAAATGTAGCAAATTCCACATTCTTGGAGCTTTTGTCTTGGTGATCAACTCCTCTTGTTGTGGAGACTCATTAGGTCGGCCATATCTTTGTGGCGAGGAGGGAATTGTGCCCACATTTAGTGCAATGCACATATCGTATTCTCTATAACCTTTGTCAATGATCTGGACCTTGGTGATGGTGGAATAAAAAGTAGAGGATGGAGTGGATTAAGTGTTGGGATTTCTATGAGATGATGATGGAGTGGCATGAGAGGTTCCCAATTTTATTCCAAGGAAATGGCAGGAATGTGGGAAGGAAGCCTCAAGAGCACGATAGTACTCAAAAAGGTGTTGATCAGTAGGAATGGTAACCTCAATTCCATTGTGGGAGAATTTGAGGCATTGATGATACATGGAGGGAATGACTTGCATAGCATGAAGCCATGGTCAGCCAAGAAGGAGGTTATATGGAAGGTCCATCAAGGACATGACATGTTGTATACTATATGGTGGGGCCAACCTGAATAGGAAGACAAATAGTGCCTTCTGAATCTCGTTCTGCATTGTCATAAGCCTTGATGGTGATCACTTGATTATCTAAATCAACATGAGTGTACCCAACCTATTTTATGAACTTCAGTGTACACATATTGAGGGTAGATCTATTATCTACCAAGACTCATTTGACCTTATGCCTAGTAACAAGGACTTATATGTGGAGGGCATGGTTATGCATGGGATCAATAGATGGCATATTGTTTTGACTAAATCCCAACTGATATGTAGATGATAAGTGTCCTACGAGATTGGAATTAAGTAGGATCTATGTCATTGGGTACATGAGTGTCCTGTAAAGATTTAGTGAGGATTTCCTGATGCGTAGGGGAATACTTCAACAAATCTAGGATAGATATTTGGGTTGGATTCTTTCCTATGTGATCAAGGATGTTATATTGTTAGCTTACAAGATTTGGCTATGATGACGTAGAGGGTCCTTGAACTGATATGCAAGTAAGGTGTGTGGTGAAAACACATTGAGGGTCCTTACCCTTTACAAAGATCATGGAAACATGTGGGTCAACTTGTGTGATACAACTGACTATATTGTCATAATTAAATGGGACTTTATTATAACTAATATTATTGGTTTGGTTATTTTGATTATTGTTATTGGACCCAGTCTTTGTGTTGGAGGAACTAGGACCTTGGTGTTTCTTAGGGAATTTTTTTTGGAATATTTGGACCTTTGATCTTATGGTAATTGCAATAATCATTTTCCCTATACCAATTTGGCTTTGGTTTTGACTCATCAAAAGGTTTGGTTACAGGATACACAACCGCATTAGCTTAAACCAACCTTTGAAAGACTACCTCAAACGGCTCCCCTAAGGGAGTGAATGTCTGTTTAACATTTCCTTGACTCAACTCATTGGACTAATTAGGAGGACATGACACCCCTTGTGGCATAGATATGACAATAGACATGGGTTGTTGGGAGGGACTTGTTGTCATTGAGAGGCATTATCTAGTTGAACATGTTTGGTATTAGTGACACTATCGTTAATTTCATTTTTGTTCTTGTTCTAGTAGAGGGATTTATCACTAGATTGTTTATCTTTTTCTTCTTTAAAGATCTTGATAAGTCCCTTAGCAATAAGATCCTTCTCAATGGTGACTCCCTTTTCTATGACCTCAGTGAAGGTAGACACATAATGGATGTGTAAGTTATAAGCCAATTCAGGATGTAGGTTTTCAACAAAGATGCCCACCAATTCCTTTTTAGGAAGGCTACACTTGAGACAACTAGCTAGGGCTCACCACCTTTGCAAGTAGCTGGAAAATGTATCCCCATTATTTTTTTTGTTCTTCATAATATCCATGGTATCTATGTCCTACAAATCATAAGAGAAGTGAGTCACAAAATTTTCTAATAGACTTAGAAAAGGTAGAAATTGACCCACGAGGGAGATGTAGGAACCATTCCAAAGCTTGTCCATTCAAGCTATGAGGGAATAAATGAAGAAGGTAATTACATTGTACAAGACCTTTTGACAATGAATGTAATCTTGCAAATGGTCTTGTGGGTTGCCCTTTCCCTTATATTTATCAAATTTCAAAATATCAAAGTGTTTAGGAAAAGGAATAGGGGAGATTGATGGATCAAATGGATATGGACAAATATCCTCAAACTTGAAGGATTTCTTAGAGGATGACGTGCAAACTTATAAATCCTTCAAGGTGGCTTTCATTTCTTCCCATTTCTTATTAACAGGTGTGGATGAGGAAGGTCCCATGGGATTGGATTGATCATAGGGAGTACATTGATAATATGGTGGCGGCGGTGGAAGTGATTGGTTGAAAGTGGGATTAATGTATGATGTTTGAAGGTATGATGGTGCTTGTTGATATTGGATAGTGTACGTTTGTTGTTGATTGGGTGGTGGCTGTGTTGCAAGCATGAAGGTGTTGTCATTGATGACAACATGAAGTCTACTGATTGGTGTTGTCATTGATGTTAACTCTATGTTAAGGAAGTTGTTGCATGATGAAGATGTCAAGGATATTGAGAAAATTATGAAAAAGAGGAAAACATGTTGTTGTAGGTTGTGCATGTGTAGTTGAGATATTAAGGAAGTGTTGTGAGTACACAGAGCTATTTTTTTGGCTGTTTCTAGAGATGAGTTGGAATGAAGTAATGAGCTAAGATGATATCTTAGGTACTTGGTTTCCAAGTGCTTTTGAGAAAATTTGATAAACAGAGTAAACAGTGTGTGCAAGTGTTTAGAATGTGCTCCGGTATTGTGCTCCATGTTTCTTTTGTGTTGAGGCTATACTTACACGAACTTGATATGTTGTTTGAGGTTGTTATAGGCTGCTATATTCAAAATTTTGGGTTCTAGATCGTTGGTAAGAGGAAGTTATGTTCACCAATATGTGTACTGGTTTGCAGTGTTGTACAAAGGTGTCGAGGATAAATGTATTTGCTCCACATTTCTTTGTAGTTGCTTTTCAGGACTTGTGGATTTGAAGGAGAGTTAATGGTGTTGTACTTAATGTTTGTTGTGTTTTCATGAGTAATGACCGACCTAGTGCCTACACTACATTTGGAAATGTTCAAGTATTAATGAAAGCATAGAGTGGCATGTGAGACTTAATTTTTGGTCCTAGTTAAGTGTTGTTTTGGTCCCCTTTCATTCCTATCTACTGTGGGAATGTTTAAGTTTTGAACTATTTTGAATTTGTAAATATAATAGATAATTCTGACCTTGGAGAAGGTGTTTGAGGTTGAGGTTGATATAAATAAGAGTGGAGCTGTTATGAGTTGCAAGAAAGAATCAAGAGATAAGAAAGATAGATTGGAGATAGATGCAAGTGATATGTGTGATGCAAAATTGAGTAGAGTAGTGAAAAATTCAAGTGTTTGGATTCTTGAAGGCAGTGAGCTGAAGGTGTTCGCAATCTTTCAAACAAGACAGTGAAAGTGTTGGAGAAATTATGGTGGATTCCTTGTTGCATTGAGAAAGTGTTCTCTGTGTAACATTTCTCTTCTATCTTCTTGTATTTCTTTCTGTGGCAGTGAGCCCTTTGGACAATGTGTCTTATTTTGGCACTGACCCCTTTTGTACTAGTTTTTCTATTACTTATATTGTGAGATAATCCTCACTATGGTTTTTCACTCATTATGTTTTCCACATAAATCTAGTGTTCTCTTGTGTATGGTGTTATTTCAGTTTCTATTATTTACATTTCATGTTTAATCATTATAACAAAATAAGGGTTTAATGAATGTATGTGGATCTGATTACTGTTGAGGGTTTTGATGTTTTGATCAGATAAAATTGATTCACCCCCCTCTTAGTTGTCTTGTTCATTCAAAAATTGGCATTAGAGCTTGGTTCCTTGGAGAATAACTTAACTACTTGAGGTAGATCCAGGATGGTGAACAAGGTTGCTTTGGAATTCCCTAGATTCGATGGCACAAATTATTCATTCTAGAAGACAAATATGGAAGTGTAGACATGACAAATTTACATCATGCATAATCATATTCCATTCATCAAATAAATCAAGACTTTATTTAAATCAAACCCAAATCATTTTCCATCCTTTTCTAATTTAAATAAATCAAATATTTAAGTCATAAAAGTCAAAGCATCATAATCATCATCCTAGCTAATTAATCCTAATTAAATCTAATGCTAATCTCAACCACTTGCATTCTCTAGATTTGGCCACTTGCACATGAAATTGCATTTAATTGATTTATCAAAATCTTTATTTTCAACTTGGCATAAAGGGAGAATATTCTCCAAGTTTGAATCTCCCCAAGTGGACATGTACACCCAACAGAGCATTTATGAGGCCTATGTCTCTTACATGTCCCTTCCAAAGTCAAACTTAGCATTCATTGCACAAATTCAAATTCAAATTCTCCCTCTCATGGGCACATTTCCCTAATCTTGCACAACCATTGACCATTCACCACTTGACAAGTGTCATCTTCTCATTGGAGGATCTTTAGTCCCACATTCACCATCTTGGCCAATCTCTCATCAACAAAATCTATAAAATGAGGCCTTCCTATTCCTCATTCGTGGATACACAATTTTTATGCAAGGTTACCTCTTCATATTTGGAGATTTGACTGTTCATCATCACTCCACCATCTTCATAGTATTTTCAATTTGAGAGCTTTGATCAAGGGTTGGTGCGGTCACTAGCACATCTGCTGTATCACCCTATAGGAGTCCGTCATAATAAACCGACATTTCATCATGTATATCTTCATCTCAGAATCGGTCAAGTCATAATGGAATCACGGTCTCGCTAAGATATAACGAAAAGGCTAATCTGTTGATTAGCCCTTGAGGCCCCTAGGACAGGTCTTTAGGTTAGTCTCTTGGTCAAAATCTCAGAAAACTCCAAAACATTTGAAAATGAAAAAATCAAAACATTGGAAAAACCTCAAAAATACCAAAACAGCCTCAAACATTGCAAAACTCCAAAAACATCCAAATATTTGAAAAAATCCATCTACCTCATCTCACTTGCACCCGCAATAAACACCATTCATAATAAATTGATCATCATCCTCAACCTTTGGTGAAACAGTTAGAAACAAGTCTAGCAGGTTAAAAGTAAAACTCAAAAGTGTTAAGTCTCAAGTCTTAGTTAGTACGTAAACAAGTTGGTCAAGTTTTTGTGTCGATAATCCATCATCCAAACAGTCTCATATCAATCATTTGATAACATCATGTTGTAGGATGAATCCTTCCTACAAGGGGCATTATTTATCAGAAAGAACATTTTGGATAAACGAAATGACGTGCCGCCATCCACTAACATGTCCTAGGATGTATCCTTCCTTGCCAATGGGTATTGAATTTTGTTTCGTCCTTATCCTAAAAGGTTATCTCTTTTGTTAGCGTATTGAAGAACATCAACTTGTTTGTGTACTTGGTCTTTTCTTTTGACTTATCTATTGCGCCACCAAGGACCTTCGGCGATATCCGGAATCTAAGGATTTAGAGAGATAGGAATGGGGCAACGATCATTATCTTTTGTCTACTGTGCTTGTTGGATGCTCTTGTAATATAACTTGGCTAATACTTGCTTTGTTAGATATGTATGAAGGATGTTTCAGATAGCTTGTTGACTATTGCATTGATTGGTTATACCTTTCCGTGTTTTGGTCGGAGATGTTTGAGATTTCTAAAGTGAATCCTAGCAGAGTTTCCGTATGTCAAGTGTGAACAAGAATACTCCTATTCATTTGTCGAGTCAAAATTCCATCACACTCAGTACAACGCTATCCTGTCCTTACCTTGATGCATCGTATGAAGCGGTTATCAAACATAAAGCAGTGACCTTGAAAATCCTAATCCTCGATAAGCAAATTATCATCATCATTTCTAATAAAGTCTCGGACCATGACTTGTTGGATCCCTCTTGTCATCATCTCATCACTAATATCATCATCACCAATGTATCCATCATATCTTTGCATCCCGCATACATCTTTGCATCCACAAACCAACAAGATACCACATATCATTCATATCATACATCATAGGAAACATCATCATTCTTCACATGCATTCCATAATCATCATCATAATATAGGATCCGTTAGTTCAAGCATTTGCATAAAACATTCATCGCATCATCCATCTCATATCATATCATCATTTAAGTTGTTTAGGATAATATAGATTCGTTATTCCAAGCATCTTGAAATCATCTCATTTGCATTATCATCATAACCATCCATCTTTAACCTCTTTATCGTGATATTGATCCTCAAATCAAATCTTTTTGCTCAATCTCTCGAGGGGGAAATGTACTAGTTGCAATTTCCTTTCCGCTGGGGTATCCAAAATCAGAAAATTTTAAATTTGATCGTGGAAGTTTATTCTTTGAACCAACGCAAAGGCTACTGGCTTCAAAGAGGGAAAATGTAGACATGTCAAATTTACATCACGTATAATCATTCCATTCATCAACAACCAGGGACTTTATTTAATCAAACTCCCAAATCATTTTCCATCCTTTTCTAATTTAAATGTCAAATCAAATATTTAAGTCATAAAATTCAAAGCATCATAATCATCAATCCTAGTTAATTAACTCGATTAAATCTAATGCTAATCCAACCACCTTTTTGCATTCTCTAGGATTTGGCCACTTATATAAAATTGCATTTAATTGATTTATCAAAATCTTTATTTTCAACTTGGCATAAAAGGAAGAATATTCCAAGTTTGAATCTCTCAAGTGGACATGTACACCTAACAAGAGCATTTATGAGGCCTTACATGTCTCTTTACATGTCCCCTCTAAAGTCAAACTTAGCATCTATTGCACAAATTAAATTCAAATTCTCCTCCCATAAGGCCTTCCCCAAATTGCAACAACCATTGACCATTCACCACCATATGTCATCTTCTCATTGAGGATTCTTAGTCCCACATTCACCATCTTGGCTAATCTCTCATCAAGAAAATCTATAGAAATGAGGCCCATTCTCATTCAGATACACCTTATGCAAGGTTACTCTCTTCATTTGAGATTGATCTTGTCCATTTCACTCTTCATCATTTGCAAATTTAGCTTATAATCAAGGATTGGGAAAGGGTCACTAGCACATGTGACACCAATCCACTATGGGATAGGTTTAATGTCATGTTTTTGTATGCTTTTATTTGGTTTCCCTTGTTTCATTTATGGCATGACTAACATGGCTTATTATTCCATAGGGATGTTGAAATGTTGCTTTATTTTAAACTAACATTTTGCAGATTTTAGTATCCACGTGAAGAATGAAGCTCTGTTTTGAGGTTGAAAGGGCTTATTAGACTACAAATACTCCACCTCAAAATGTTCCAAGTACAAGTGCAAAGATCAAGGTGCATGAGATCAATGCTACAACAAGATTTATTATTGTGAATAGTCTTTCAAATACTAAATTAGTAAAAGTTATGAGTTTGAAGAATGCCAAAGAAGTTTGGGATAAGCTTGAAAGAATTTATGAAGGAGATGAGAAATTCAAACAAGCAAAGTTGCAAAATTTGATGGCACAATTTGAGACCCTGCATATGTCTGAAGATGAAACAATCAAAATCTACATGCAAAGAGTTGATGAGATAGTGAGCACAATGAGAGGTTTTGGTGCATAAGTTAAAGAATCTAAAGTGGTAAATAAAGTTCTTAGATCTCTTCCTAATTCTTATAGTGAAAAGGTATCTACTATTGAGGAAATTGCAAATATTAATACTTATTCTAGAGATTAGATGATTGGTACACTAACCTCTTTTGGAATGAGGAAAAATGGCTTGAAAAATGGTATTAATGTAGAGATTACAAGGTTGGAGTATCAGAAAAGGTTGAAGATTCAGATAAGGAATATCTTGATGATGTGGAAGCTAACTTTGTAAGAAAAATGAAGAAGGGAATCGGTAGGTACAAAGGAAAATTACCTTTCAAATGTTTTAGCTGTGGTGATATAGGTCATTATGCTTCAAGATGTTTGAAAAGAGCTATAAAAAATAAGAGAAATGAAAATAAAGGGAAAATGATTAAGAATTCTTATTATGTGAGAGAAGATGTTGATATTTTTGATGATGAATATGATTATGGAGACTTTGATGAAAATGAATGCTTGTTCTTGGCTATAAAAGATAAATCTAGTTCTGCTAACTTTGAAATTTGTGGAAAGGAAATTGTTTCAGAGAAGAAGGATAAGGTTGAAGGTACTTTGGTATCTACTTTTCATGTTAAATAAGATAAGAATTATTGGGTTCTTGATAGTGTCTGCTCTAATCACATGAACAAAGATTAAAGTAAGTTTGTTAAACTTGAAAAATATGATGGAGGACTCGTTAAATTTGGAGATAATTCGGGAGCTAAGATTTGTGGAATAGGTTCAGTTAGTTTTGATGGAAAGAATAACATTGATAATGTTTACTATGTTAAGGGTTTAAGGCATAAACCTTCGAGTGTTGGAAAAATGTGTAACAAAGGATATAATCTTGTGTTTAAGGATGAGACATGCGAGATCAAAAAGGGGTTTGGAACTGTGATTGCGACTGCTAAGAGAACAAATGGAAACATTTATCAGCTTAAGGGTGCCTATGGACATTGCTTTATGTCACATATTAGTGATAGTTGGTTATGGCACTGGAGGATGTCATATGAATTTTGATAATTTGGTGAGAATCAGTTCAATTCATGCAGTCAGAAACTCATCGAGAATCACAAACCGTATCAATGTTGTCTGTAGGGTGATGGGTGCAAAATGTGTTCAATTTTTATGTCCCTTTTCCCTTATTCCATTTCTATTTTTCCTTTCTCCCAAGTCCTTGCCATTAATTGTTAGGGAAATAAAGAATATTTGATATGTTTTCAAAGAGGAAAGAATGCTTTTAGAATGCTGAAATTGTTGAGGTAATGATGTATTTTGGATGGTTTAATACAAGAACTAAATGTGAAGGAGGAACCAACTCTGTGAATGAAAAATCTTGAAAGGCATAAGATGAGAAACGTGGGCTGCATATGATGGAATTCTACCTATTTTTGTTTTTTATACCTTATTTCAAACAAGTTTTTTTTGTAACTGTTTTGGGTTTGTGGCCTGCGGCCAACCCAAGAACTATAATCATCTAGTTTGTTGGCCATCAACCCTAACAAAATGAAATACTCCTTTTGTTTTATCTCATGATAGTTTGAAAGATTGGACATATATATATATGTGTGTGTGTGTGTGTGTGTGTGTGTGTGTGTGTGTGCTATGATTTGAAAATGATAGATAGAATATACATAATTAAGAAGATTGAAAATATCGTTTCGTTCCTAAATGACTGATCAGTTGTTCATGGCTTGAGTTAAAGTAACTGGTTCTTTTCTGCTCACCTCTTGAAACTATACATAATTAAGAAGACTGAAAATATCATTTCATTCCTAAATGACTGATCAGTTGTTTGTGGCTTGAGTTAAAGTAACTAGTTCTTTTCTACTCACCTCTTGAACCGAAGGAAGGGCCCCCTCTCGGGAAGCTTGGTGAGATCGTTCTATGTTTTATTAGTTTAGATATTTTGTGTTTCATGCAATTTAGTTTTTGTCAAATGTATGTTTGTTAGGTGTGCTGTGATTTAGTTTAACTTCTGTTCAAGTTTAAAGATTATTGATAATTAATGATATCAAGTTTTCACAATCCATATTGAAGTAATTTTCTAAATATTTTCTGGATTCAATTGTGTAGAATTTTTTTACATCAACGTTTCGGATTACACTTCGTGATCCATCATTAGAATGGTAGAGTAAGAGGAGAAAATGGTAAATTGTAGACAAAGACAAGCTAAAAAGGAGAGAGGAGGGGGAAGGAAATGATGCACATGGTTCAAGGGCCAAGACAAAATAAATAAAAATTAAAAACTAAAATTAAAACAAAAACCAAACACAAACAAATTCAACACCAAACACATATACAAAAACAAAAAACACACTTAAACATAAACAATTACAAATTGACCACAAACAAATCAAGGTAGACACATATAAGCACATACAAAAACATAAACCTAAACATAATATACATAAACATATAAGAACAAAAAAACAACATAAACCTATACATAATGAACATAAACAAGAAAACCAAATACTCAACATAAACCAAAACAAAACCAAAAGTGAAAACAAGAGAGAGAAACATAACACAAACCAATCCAAAAATAAACAAGAAACAATAAACCAAAAAATATACACAGACAAGTAAGAAATAACCAAATAAAAAAAAAACTAGAACCCCAATGAATTATAGTTGAGATAGTTGGGTGGGAGCCCTATCTTATCTACATTACAGTGGGAACTCGTTAAAGCCAAAGCTAAATGACGTGCTAAAATTATTTGTTGATCGTTACATTTTGAGATCCATAATTTCAAGTGGAGAATTATAATGGGATGCCAACAACCCTTTAGCCCCCCACCAACACCACCATCCAAAAAAGCAAAGCGCTGGGTGGGTGGATATAGTTGGGTTTTCCTTGTATTTGACCTAGTAGTTTCATAACCATAGATAACAGTGGAACTGGAGCCAATTGATCTCATTGAAGAACTATCACTCACATAACCTATTTTAGTAATGGGGGCATAAACAAATTGAGATAGAGTGTAGGTAGAGTAAAACTTGTTCATTGAAGATCCATAGCCTACCATAAAGGGTAAAGCCCATTGATTTTCAGGTGGAAGCAGTAAAGACGTAGGTGAGGGTAAAGACACCTAAGGCAGGAGAGGAAGAAACACCAGTTGATGAAGTTGTGCCAACACCACCAGTGGCTAAGGCATTAAGGGGGGGAGCATTTCCCACAAAGATAGAATGATAGAAGGCCCTTATGCTATTTCCCTTTAATAAAGGAAGGGTTCATCGAAGGCATCACTTAGAGTTCCGTAGCTAGTTAAGCGAGAAAAATAAAATACAACTAAGGTACTACATGAACATGACCCGGTTAAGGGAAATAAAGGGCTTATAGGGAGCTTAAAGCAGTTAGGAAAAGATATCAATCATCTTTTACTCTATATAAGTATATAGCTTTATTGTGCCTAGCGACCACTTTAGTTTAGATGCTAATTATCACATAGGAACATGTGTCCCTATCACTGGTCCACTCCATACATTTCCCATGAATAGGTTACCTTATGTGTTCATCTCCTACCCACTTAGAGCTACCACGAGAGAGCATAGGTGCTTCTCAACCCCTAGCTAATAGGTTGACCTATTATACGTATTTCCTAATACCCAAGCGAAGAATCAACCCAACTACAATGATCTTTATCTACTCGACTGAGAATGAGATGAGAAAAATAGATTGACCCAACGTAGGTGGAGTGGGTAACAACTTAAAGAGAGCTCCTATACAGGGAAAAACATGTATAGCTCTATCTCTATCTCGATCGATCTATCCATTGATGGTTGATCAATCTTTGTCTCTATCCCTGTCTCTTTGTCTGTGGGTAATGGGTAATGGTAATTGATATGTAATAGGGCTATGAGTGTTGGGTGCTGGGTATGATCTTTTGGAGTATTGGGACTCCTCATTAATGAGAGCAGGGGTAGTTCCTGTGGGTGAATATAGGGGTGGTCCCTCTATTTGTGAATATTAGGGTTGGGCTGAGGTGGTCCCTATGGGCTATTAACTGACTATAAGTAGGGAAGGGTTGACTGATTTGTGCAGTCAGGGGCCCCTACCATCCATAGGATCCCATTCCCCCCTTAAATCCTCCCCAAGGTAGTTTTTCTAGTTAGGTAATAATAAGTGGTATTATGTATAGATGAAAGGTGGCCATTGGCCTGCCCACCCCCCACACCTACCCCTACTAATAGAGCCCATAAACTCAGTCAGGGGGGGTGGGCATGTTATGTATAGAATCTAGCCTTAATTAATCAATGAATTAATGTTCTTGCTAATATAAGCTAGAGTAAGCCCTACTACTATCGCCCTCTAATGCCATATAGTAGGGGCCCACCTTGTGCTTTGCTATCGACCTACACTTCGCTACCACCAACCCCACCGATGAACCCCATTGACCAAAGGACACTCACCCCACCTAAGGCCATATGGTTGGTGCCAAAGGCTGTCTTAGGTGGGAGGAAATAAGTTTTGAGGGAGGTAGGAGGATATAGAGTTTCCCCAACCCCACCACCCATGCTCTCCTTTGGTTAATGGATAAGGCTTGCCTTCGACAGCTGACCATATTGGCGTTAGGTCCTGAAGGGAAGGCGGGGATTATAGTTCTGAGTTGGATTCCCCTTCCTTCTTGTGTTATTGGCAGCAAGATAAGCTAAAAAGAGAGGTTAGTTGGCCCTTATCCAGGGACTGACTTTAGTGACTCGACTTAAAGCGGGACTAAGAAGGCAGCTCACTTCTTCATTGGTTCATCATTTATCGATTTCAAAGGGGAGCTAAACTATGATTCCAAACCTGAGTTGATAATACAAAACTATAAGAGATGGTGATTTTAGAGAGGTATTTAACAACCCTTGATCCTAATTTCCCTACTATTCTAAGGGGGCAACTCGAAGAGTCAACTAAAGCTAAAGTTCCTTCAGAATGGAAGATTTATAACCAGTTCCACTCATCATTCTATCTAAAGGCTGGGTGGGGGGGAATTATTAACAAAATCTCCTTGAGGCACATAAAATTGGATAACAAACTCACTCAGGGGTGGGTGGGAGGCTATGGATTGGGGGCACTCAACCTACCCATAATTCATAGTTGGCACTGCTCTATTTTGATAGTGGAGAGTCAACTAGAGCTGAGTGTTGATTTGAACCCATGGCTATCATGAGAAGAACTTTAATTTCATCCCTCTCCATTGGCTATAGATGG
>VDFB02389876.1:93378-175428 GCA_007258455.2 Sequoia sempervirens
CAAATGATAATTAAATATAAATAAATTATAAAAAATTATTTAATTTAATCAATTGGAGGATTGAAATGTTAGTAATTAAATAAAATTATTTATTTAATTTAAGGTAGAAGAATTTAGAAAATGAACGATATAAATAAATTTATTTATATGTAGATGACATTAGAGGAATTAATTAAATAAATCATATTTAATTAATTAACAAGTTTAATCATGACCATTTTTAGACGTATACATTTTGCCCCTCTTTGAAGTGATGTGTAAAACACATTGCTTCAAAGAAAAAAATAAGATTTTTGCCCCTGATGTGCTTTCGATATTTCTACTGATGATGCCCCCTCGAGAGGTAAATTACGAATGAGAGAAAGAGTGATTTAACTCGCGATAAATGATGAAAAAGAATGTCCATTTTGAAAATAAAGTCAAATTTTACCCTCGTTTGACCTTTAAAAGGTAAAAAGGTTGAAAAAGACAAGTCATTTGCACTTTTGACTTTGGTGAAAACTGTAGCTGCGAGAGCGACATCGCGACATGGAGATTCCGTATCATCGCCATCGATTCGAGAGATCGCGCAGATATCAGAGGCCAGCTGCGCATGGACCATCGGTGAGTTGATCTATCCTCTTATGCTTTCAAATTTTTCTGTTTGGATCAAAATTTTCATGTTTTTATGCGGATTCAGTTTTTAAAAATACGTTTGCGCGCATATAGAAAAGATTAGGTGCTTTCAAAAAAAACAGGCGCGCTTAGGGTAGAAACAAACGCGCATAGGGCATAGATTTTAAATGTTGCAGGAAAAACCAGTTTAGCGCATCCCGTAGAAACTAGTGCGCATATAGGGCAGGTTTGAAAATTTTAGGGGTAGAGCGCATATAGGGAAAACAGACGCGCATGTAGGAAAGCGCGCATACAACAAAAACAGTGGCGCATAGGATGAGTGAAGTGGCACATATGGGAAAACGCGCATTGGGGGTCTGTTTAAGCGCATAGGGTGAAAACAACGGCGCATACGGGATTTAGCGCATCCCGTAAAAAGAACGACGCATCTGGTAAAATGGGAAAAATGAATGTTTTGATGAGAATGATGATTTGTATTGCTTCCTTAATCAATAGATAGGTAAATTGTTGTGTCATCATGCTGATATGAATAGAGATGATAGGAAAATCGAATGATTGATTGATAACTTTGCTTCTTAGGATAGAAAACAAAGAATAGATTGATAACTTTGCTTCCCATGAATGAAAAACAAAGAGTAAATGATTGATACGACTTCTGATAAATTTTCTTTCTGTGATAGAAAACAAATAGTGATTGATTGTAGGATAGATTTGATATGATATCCAACTAGATAGATTTAATTTGATTTGATTGATAGGACTGATTGTGTGATATGGGTTGTTGATGTGATGCATTGATATGAGTCATTGATATGGGTCTGAGATAGTTCGTTGATATAGGTCACTGATAGATTACTGATATAGGTCACTGATAGATATGGGTCTGATTGATGTTGTTTTAAATGATTGATATGATTGGTAGGATTGATATGAATCTGATGAAATATCCTTGTGATGAAAATAGGAGGTTTTCAAAAACCTCCAGATTAGAGAGTGACATTCAGCAGGATGGGATAGGATCCTTGAGTTGACACCTGCTGACATAGCGTTGATTGATACCTGTGGTCTGAGATCCTTGTTGGCGATGCCGCCGATTAGGGTCAATAGAGGATTGTTGATGGCACTTGCAGAGCGATGGCACTCAGAGCACAACACCTTTCACATCCTGACCGGTGAGGTGACAGTGACTCATGAGGATGTGTACAGGATATTAGGTATCCCTGTGGTTGGAGCCCTTGTGTATTACGATCACAAGGAGTTAGGGGGCACAGATGCGTTGAGGAGAGTATATGGAGACACACATATTGCTAGGTACTGGGTACCGTGGGCAGACTTTCACGGATATCCTACCTTGCCGGCAGTCTTGGGTGCATTCATTGGAGGTCTCCTTTGTCCGGATCACTGGGCAAAGGGATTGTCAGTGGGTTGGGGCAGGATTCTAGAGCAGATGATGCTACAGCCACGATGATATGCGTGGGGGAGCTGCATGTTAGCTCATCTTTATCATGATTTGCATTAGGTAGTGTACAAAGGGTCGTCCAGTTTGTCATGTGGGGTGACATTATTACAAATCTAGGCATGGGAGCATTTTGCTGTGACGAGACCGGCGTGCCCCAGAGTTAGGCCACCAGGTAGGCCATATATCTATATGTATGCGGTGTTCCTTACCCAGCCCAAGCTGGGCAAGGTAGATTACTGGAGGCGTCTACTGGATGACATGGACACAATCATATGGCGACCATATCTGGATTGCGAGCCATGGGCTACCGATGACATAGAGATGCCATACGTATGTATTCCGTGGTTCCTGATAGGGAGGACTCCCTTCATTTTGGAGATATTTTTGGCATTGCGGATGCAGAGGCAGTTTGGATTTACTCAGGGGATGCCACAGGGGGTTGCACATTACTCCCGGAGCAGAGATGAGGCCGGATGGGGGCCATGTATTTCGTATCAGGCCGCCTATACAGAGTTCATTGCATTAGCACCTGAGGTATGGGTTGATAGACGAGACATTGTGGATGTTGGGATGTCTGACGAGTATGCTGCATATTTTCACACGCATCCCTTTCCGCAGTTCACCAGTCTTGATGAGCTAGCACTGATTTTGATAGTACCACAGCCAGGTGCAGTGAGACAGGAGGATGTGGCTGGTGGTGTGCAGGGAGCAGTTGGAGGAGAGGAGGTGGAGAGCAGGGACGAGGAGGATTCAGATGATGATGATGATGGTGGAGATGACGGTGGAGAGGGGGGACATGTTCTAAGGAGGTCGGGACTGGATATCTTGAGGGGTGTTTAGATTATGCGGCAACTGAGGACAGGGATAGGACGACGGACAGTGATCCAGATGGCATCCTCCTCGCAGCAGGGACAGATTGCCACACTTCAAGCCCAGGTGCAGATGTTATAGGGGCAGCAGGGTTAGTTGCAGAGTCAGTTGGCATAGTCACAGACTTTCATTGTACAGCTTCAGGCGCAGTTGGCACAGGCACAGGCACAGGCACAGGCATCGGCACAGGCACCTGCCCCAGGTCCACAATTAGCCCAGGTGATCATAGAGAGGGATGCATTCAGGCGACGGGCAGTAGAGGCAAAGGGCGTGGCTCAGAGACTGATGGGCACTGTAGAGAGTGCGTCATTGTGGGATGCCATTGCTGAGGGTATGGAGATGGCTAGGGAGGCTAAGTATTACAGGGTTAGATATGAGGAGCTGTGTCCTCCAGAGCGTAGAGAGCCATACCCGCGATCCCATAGCAGGACCCAGAGTAGATCACAGACACATACCCAGAGCAGGGGAGTGACAGGGCCACGACAGGATCCAGATGCAGGTACCAGTGGCAGACCACCTCCCTCCAGACCAACACCATCAGGAGCATCCACTAGCTAGTATTTCTGATGCATATTATTTTTGGAGCATGTATATGCCATTTCTGATGTATTGGACATTTTAGTTTCATTGAACATTTGGACATTTGTATCATTTTTGATGAGTGATGATTATGCAGCGACGATGATTATTTTGATGTTGATTTGATGTGGATTTATGATGCGATGATGTGATATGCATTTATGTCTATGTGTTTATGGAGATTTGATGACTAACATGATATGCAAGATGATTTGATTATGATGTTTTATTATGATGATGACTTGATGATGTGTACTAACGACGTCATGCAGGTGAATGATTTATGAGGTGTATATGGAATGTTTATTTTTTATTTGGATTTTTCCATGTAGATAAAAGATGAAAAATGAATGTTGTGTTCATGATATGCATTATGATATGATGTGATGTGAAATGATATGAGTGGATAAAATGTTATGACATGGGATGATAGGAATACTGTTATGAAATAGTGATGTATAAATAGTGATGTATGATAAAATGATATGTGATGAAATATAATGATTTGTATTAAAATGACATCATAAATGAATTGGATGTGTAATGATAATGATAATGATATGATATGATGAAATGACGATACTGAGATGAAATAAATGATGATAATAGTAGTAAAATGAGATGATATGAATGATAATGAATGAAATGGTAACAAAATGATATGTGATGAAATGTAAAAAGAATGATAATGATAATGGTAAAGAAAATGATGAAATGATAATGTTAGATGATAATGCAATATTAAATGATGATGAAAATGAAATGTTAAATGATAATGAAATACTAAATGATAATGATAATGCAATATTAAATGATGATGAAAATGAAATGTAAAATGATAATGAAATTAAAATGAAATGTAATGAAGGAAATGACTATAATGGTAATGCAATGGTGAAATTATAATAATATGATAATGAAAGGATATGGATATAAAATGAAGATGATAAGGAAAAATGAAATGCAAATGGAATATTGATGAAATGGAAATGCAAATGATATGAAATGATGAAATGATAATGGATATGAAATGGTAAATGGAAATGAAATGATAATGGAAAATGAATGATAAATGAATGAAATGAAATGACTATAATATAATGAAATGATAATGAAATAATGAGAATAAAATAAATGATAAAGGTAACGAAAAATGAGTGAAATGAATGGAAAGATGATAATGGTAATGAAGCGTATATGAAACCAATATGAGTGATAATGGTAATGCGATGATTTGAATGATAATGATAATGAAAATAAACTGAAATGAATGAAATGATTATAATGATTAAGATGATACCAATGAAATGATGAAATGATACTGATAATGATGTAAAGCGAAATTTGTTAAATGATAATTATTAATAATAATGAATAACTAATGATATGGAATGATAACAAAATGATAAATGAAAATGAAATGCAAATGGAATATTGATGAAATGCTAATGAAAATGCAACTAATATGAAATGATGAAATGATATGAAACTAATATGAAATGATGAAATGATATGAAGCTTATATGAAATGATAATAAATGATAATGATAATGCCATGATAAGATGATAATGTAATGGAAATGCAATGATAATAATGCTAATGATAATGCTAATGAAAATGCAATGATGAGATGATAATGCAAATGAAAATGCAATGATGAGATGATAATGCAAATGAAAATGCAATGATGAGATGATAACGCTACAAATGTTTGCATTGTCCTCCACAAATAGTCCAAAGAAATATGAAGTGGTTGACCTTTCAAAAACTCTTGACGCAAATCCAATATGCAGTTATGTACAATGACCTAAAATGAAAATGCCACTAAATGAAACCGACCATTTTGTTGAGCCTTTTAGTGAGCCTGCTTAAATAATCATAGAGCATTTGAAAATGTTGGAAGTGTGTACAAGCATCAGAGGGGAAATTAGCACCAATGATGACCTGAGTACAACTTTCATGATTTTTGATATAGCAAGTGAACACAAGCATCTAAGTATAATTGAACCGAGATGACCTGAGCATTGCTTGCATGAACAGACAAAGACTAACCACCCTCTGATGCAAATTTGGAACTGTCATCAATGATAATTTTTGAAAAATCATGTCTCGCGACATATTTGCAACAGATAAATGATTAACCTCAATACAACAGATAAAGAAAAATCATCCTCTTTCCTTGCCACTCTAGTTCGGTACATCATCGAGTGTGCTCTAGAGAAATGATATCGAAAAATAAACAACCATTTTTCAAAAATGAAATACTGTGATTCCAAACATTAGTCATATTAGAGATCATCCAAATATGGTTCATGATAAGGTACGCAACTGAAAGCTATTGTGATACGGATCAATGATTGGATGTTTGCTTTGGTTGTTTTGTTTGCGTGATTGGTTTCGATGTCATTGTCCTACTGTTTTGGTAAAATCTGAAAGTTGATTGCCCCCAGTATGCATGTGTTTGCCCTTGGTATCAACATAACTTGCTGAAAATGAATATGTACAATAATCAAGCCATGATAAGACGTTATCGCTCGAGGAAAATGATGATAGCATGGTGCTGGTGTGACCCTAAGATGATGAAAAAGATGCATGAAAATGAAGGCTGAAAAGTTAAGTGCAGAACATGAATTAATAGATGGAGAGCTTCCAAATAGCGTCTGTTTTCCAGATTTTCACTATTTGTTTTTATTGCATTTTTCTTGTCAATAGACTGCCTGTTTGCTAGGTTTTCACCCTATGACTTTTTTTTATTTTTTGGATTTCTTTAGGATTTTTTTGATTTTTTTTGGTATTTCTTGGGGACTTTTGATTTTTTTTTGTATTTCTTGGGACTTTTGATTTTTTTTGGTATTTCTTCAGAACTTTTTCTGATTTTTTTTTTTTTGAATTTCTTCAGGGCTTTTTCTGATTTTGATACCCGCCTTAGACATAATACTTTTTCAGGTGCATGCTGCTGATAGGTTCGTCGAACAGGTCCCCTTTTGGCGTTGATAACTTGTATGCTCCTGAACCATATATTGTGATAACCACATAAGGACCTAGCCAATTTGGTTCAAACTTTCCTTTCTTTTCTCTGTCTTGTTGATTGCGTGGATTCTCTTTCAGAACAAGATCACCCACCTGAAAGGTACGTGGCTTTACTTTGTGGTTATAGCTGCGAGACATCATTTGTTGATATGCTTTTAGATGATCAGCTGCTCTTTGTCTCTTCTCATCTAGGAGTTCCAGTTCTTGGAGTCGAGAAACTCGGTATTCATCATCTATTGTAAGGCCTTTCAATGATACTCTGAGTGAGGGAATCTCCACTTCTAAGGGCAATATGGCCTTTGCTCCATAGACAAGAGTGAATGGTGTTGCTCCTGTTGGTGTGCGGATGCTAGTTCTGTAGGCCCATAGAGCAGGATTGAGTTGAACGTGCCAATCCTTCCCTGAAGCATTCACAGTCTTCTTCAAGATTTTCAATATCGTTTTATTTGAGGCCTCTGCTTGGCCATTCCCTTGTGGATAGTAAGGTGTTGAGTATCTATGCTGTATGTGAAATCTCTCACAAAGTTCATCAACATACTAATTTTTGAACGGACGTCCATTATCCGTAATAATAGAGTTGGGAATGCCATATCGACAAATGATATAGTTGAGTATGAATGGTGATATTTGTTTGCCGGTAACTTTGGTAAGAGGGACTGCCTCAATCCACTTGGTAAAATACTCTGTTGTTGTGATGATAAATTTATGCCTATTTGATGAAGAAGGATGAATCTTGCCCACTAGATCTAACCCCCATTGAGAAAATGGCCAGGTTGGTGTAAATGGTTGAAGTTCTTGTGCAGGAGCATGAATGAGATTCCCATGAATCTGACATTTTGAACATGTTTTCACAAAAGTGAATGATTCCCTCTCCATTGCAGGCCAGTAGTAACCCATTCTAATCAATTTCTTGGCTAAGGTCAGTCCACTCGAATGAGTACCACAGATGCCACCATGAACTTCTTGTAAAGCTTTGTCAGATTCCTCCCATTCAAGACATCGGAGTAAAGTACCATCAAGACCACGGCGATAAAGGGTGTCAGCGATAAGAGTGTAGCGAGCGGATTGGCGGATAAAATTGCATTTTTGGTTACGGGATAAATCAGGTGGTAAGATATCGTCTTTGAGATAGGCATAAATTTTTCCATACCAAGGTGAATCGGATCCTACTAAATGACAAATGATTTGGCTTTCAGGTGTATCATAGGTAGGTGTAAATGATTGTTCCACCAGAAATTCATAACGATTTTGAGTTTCTGGGAGTTGTAACAATGATGCGATCGTAGCCATGGCGTCAACTGCTTTGTTATCAAGCCTTGGAATTTGTGTGAATTTGATGTCCACAAAATATTTCTTGAAATCATCAACCATCTTTTTATATGGTAATAGTTTCTCATCTTTGGTTTGATAGTCATCATTGATCTGATAGATGACTAGCTGTGAGTCACTATACACCTGTAATTCTGTTATTCTCCATTCCAATGCTATTTTGAGTCCAGTGATCAATGCTTCATATTCGGCTATGTTGTTGGTACATGGAAACATCAGCCTATATGATTGAGGAATGGTATGTCCTTGAGGGGTGACGAAAAGTATGCCTACCCCTGATCCATGTTGGGTGAAAGAACCATCAAAATATAGAGACCATGTTTGTTTAGATTCTGCAGTGAAGACATCAGCATCTGGAAATTCAATGTGTAGGGGATGATCTGCTTGTAATGGTGCTTCAGCTAATTGATCGGCGATAACTTGTCCTTTGATTGCCTTGCAATCCACATAATGTATATCAAACTCACTCAGAATCATTACCCACTTTGCTAACCTTCCTGTTAATGAGGCCTTGCTTAACAAATACTTGAGTGGATCAATCTTTGAAACCAGATTGATCGTATGGGTTAGCATGTAATGCCGAAACTTTTGTGAAGTAAAAACTACTGCCAGACAAGCCTTTTCAATAGAAGTGTAGTTGAGTTCATGACTTGTCAATGTTCTACTGATGTAGTAGATTGCATGTTCCTTTCTTGTAGAGTCTTCTTGTGCTAATAGTGCCCCCAGAGATGTCTCTGTTGCGACAATATATAAGATGAGTGGTTTGTCTGGATTTGGTGGTATGAGAATTGGTGGAGTCATCAGATACTGTTTGATTTGTTGAAATGCTAATTCACATTTGTCATCCCATTTGAAAGGAACATTCTTATGTAGTAGATGTGTGAAAGGTAAACTTTTATCTGCCAATTGTGCGATGAACCTCCGTATAGATTGAAGTCGTCCTTGTAGTGATCTCAACTGACTAATGTTCTTTGGTGGAGGCATTTCCATAATTGCTTGTACTTTTGCAGGATCCACTTCAATTCCTTTTTCTAAAACAATGTACCCCAAGAGTTTTCCAGATTTGACCCCAAAAACACATTTCTTAGGGTTGAGGCGAACTTTGAATTTCTCTAGTCTTGCAAATATTTTGGATAATATTTCAAGATGCCCTTCTCTGGTGTATGATTTTTCCAATATGTCATCCACATAATCTTCCATGAAGACATGCATCATGTCATGAAAGATTGTAGTCATGGCTCTTTGGTAGGTAGCCCCAGCATTCTTTAGACCAAAAGGCATGACGTTCCAACAATAAGTTCCCCATGGACATGTGAAAGCTGTTTTCCCCTGGTCTTCAGGTGCAATCTTGATTTGGTTATATCCAGAAAAACCATCCATTAATGAGTACATGGCATGGCCAGCTGTCAGATCAACTATAGTGTCGATGTTTGGCAATGAGAAGTCATCCTTAGGACATGCTTTATTGAGATCTCTGAAGTCTGTGCATATTCTGACAATTTTATTTGGTTTGGATACAGGCACAATGTTGGAGATCCATTCCGCATAGTCGATTGGTCTGATGAAGCCCACATCAAGAAGTTTTCTCAGTTCTTCCTTAACCAATAATGCAACATGAGGGTGCATCTTTTTGATTTTTTGTTTCACCGGCTTGGCCCCTGATTTGATAGACAAGTGATGCATGATAAGATCAGGATCAAGACCAGGCATGTCAGCATAAGACCATGCAAAATTGACCTGATTTGCTTTCAGGAATTCCATGAACTCTGGTATTTCTTTCTCTGTCATTGATGCAGCTAACTGTAAAATTCTTGGTTTGTCTGAAGTCTCAAGATCGACAGCATTTGTAGGCTCAATTAGAATAGGCGATCGTTCATGGTAGTGCTCTGGGAGAGTGTCAAGATTCCCATTGTTTGGTGCCTCAAAGAGGTTTTCACCATCAGATACGCTCTTTATTTTATCTTTTGTTTGATCTAATACTGCCAGATTCTGGTTTTCTCCATTAGATCTTTCTTTTTTGTTTTTACTTTTGCAGCTGGAAAACTTGACACTCTCCTGATCAAAAACTCTATGTCGAAAATCGCTGGTGGAACAATCATTTGTATCCTTTGAAGGAAAGGAAGTTTACAATAGCTTCATCACTTGGAAACATGGGTATGTCAATAGGTTCGGTCGAATCCCAATCAATGAGATCGGGATGAACTAAAGGGAGAGTATCGTCAAGTTGTGTGAAATCGGCTATGGTTAAGGTCATAATAGAGTGGTCCATAGGATCTGAGGTATGAGGTGGGTCAATGATGATACTGTCCTCATGATAGTCTTGTTCGTTTAGATCTGACTCAGTATCACTAGAATCATAGTCGATTTGTGGTTCAAATTCTTGTGGTTGGGACCCTGAACCTTGTCCTTCAATTAGAGTTGGGGCATATTGGTGTATTACATCAACCTCTTTGTCCCTCCAGAACTCATCATTGTAAATGGTGTCCCATTCATATTCAGCAGAGTCTATGTCATAATTGTTTTCCAAGAAGTTCTGAACTGTTGTCAAACATGCTTCTTGTGAATCTGAGCATTCTTGTAATGCGAAGACAGTGCCATGCAGTTGTTTTTCTTTGGAGTGAGTATCATAACCCAATCCAGTTTTCTCTTTTGCAGCAAGTCCGCGGAGGTGAATGGGTTCAACTACTCCTTCCTTCCTTTTTCCGATAGGCCCTTCATCATAACCCATCTTCTGCATGATTGAATATCCTTTTCCATATTTGTCTGTGGGTAATTTGATATTAGAGACTGCTTCATCTTCATCTTTATAGAGCCAATTTAGAATTTCCGTATCCTCAGGATTTTCCATGGGGAATTTTTCTTTGATGAATTGCCCATTAAATTTTGTGATTGGCTCTATTGGTGTTTGCTTTGATGTTGATGCTGCTGATATTTGATGTTCCCTGATAGACGGTTTTCCATATGATCGAGGTGATGTAGGTAAATTGGCAAGGCAAAGAGAGTATTCTCCAACTCCATGATCCTTGAATTTCAGCTTTTTGTCAAAACTATTAGTCAATTGACTAATTTGTGTGTCAATTTTTAGAGAAGTACTAGCATGAGCTTCTCGATTATTAGGGACCAAAGTATCTTGACTGGCTTTTATGTTGGCACAAGTTTGAATGTTGGAATTATCAGCAGGTATCGTGATTTCCTGTCCATCATAAGGAAACTTGAGACATTGATGATAAGTTGATGGGACAGCTTGCATTTCATGGATCCAAGGATGACCCAACAAGATGTTATATGCAAGATCACGGTCCAATACTTGACAAAAAGTATTTTTTATAATAGGGCCCACTCTGATTGGCAGCATGATTAGACCCTTGGATGCTCTTTCTTCATCATCATAAGCCTTTATGGTAATCTTTCTTCTGAAATCAATGGAGTCCTCAGAAAATCCTAAGGCTTTGACCAACTTCAAGGTACAGATGTTCAAACTAGCGCCTCCATCTATTAGAACTCGTCTGATGCGAAACTTGTGAACCATGACTTCTAAGTACAATGAGGAGTTATGGGGATGAGTTATGGAAACATCATCTTTATCAGAGAATGAAAGACAAGTGGGTGAGGAAAAATTCCCTACCATGGCTTGAAATTGATTCACATCCAATTCAGTTGATACACTAGTTTCAATGAGGGCTTTGTCTAGAATTTCTTTATGGGCTGGGGAAATCTTCAATAGTTCCAGAATGGAAATTTGAGCAGGGGTTTTTCAAAGCTGATTAACCAAATCATATTTATGTTGAGGTGGAGGTTCAGTGGACTTTGAAGAGGTGCCCTTTAAGACAACTTTGGCTTGTGCTCTTGTTGTTGCGTTGACTTCTCTATATTCCACCTTCTTGTTGACTTTAATGACATTTACCCGCTCATCGTCTGCGTAGAGATGGTTGATTATATGATCATCATTGATATGATTCACATTTTTTTTAGAAGATTCACCCTTTTGATAATATGGCAATGGATTGTGGAATGCTTGGTGATCTGCGTTGGTTTGTTGATTTCCTTCTACTGTAATGATTTCATTGTCAATTAATTCTTGAATTGCATTTTTCAAGGCTTGGCAGTTGTTTGTGCGATGACCTTTACACCGATGATAATCACAATAGTATGCCTCATTCCATGATGGAGGCTTTACACTGGGTTCATAATTTCGTTGAGGCGACAAAGTAATGACATTTTTGGCCATCAATTCTTTGAGTGCGGATTCTAAGGATTGTCCCAATGAAGTAAAAGTTCTTCTATTCGAGAAGAATGAAAATCTTTGTGGATTTGAATTCGAGGTGTTCCCTAAGGAATTTTGATTGTTATTGGTTCCTCGGTAACCCTGGTTGTTGGAAGTCCCTTGATGGGGAGTAGAGTTTTGATTTGTATTGTTCCTTTGAGGAGGAGGATTATTTCCATGATTTGCAATCGAGTTGACATTGTTGTTGCGATTGTTTGGATTACTGAGGACAAATGGTTTGGTCGAGGCATGATTCACGTCAACAACACCATCGTTCACCATATTTTTGTTGCGAGTCCAGAATTTGGACTTGTCCTAATTATTGTGATGGTTGGATGAGCTAGGATTTTCTTTGTCATGTTTTATTATGCCTCTTTTGACCAAAGAATTTTCAATGGTTAAGGCATCTTCAATCATTTTCTCAAAAGAAGAAGGACAATGTAAGTTTAAGTGATAGCTCATTTCTGAATTTAAACTGTTGATGAACGTAACCATCTTTTCCTTTTCAGGAATAAGACGTGGATATCTGGAAAACATTCTTCTCCATCTCTGAAGAAATGTAATGAAAGGTTCACCAGGTTTCTGTGCAACTTTACAAAGATCTATCATGGTGATCTGATGTTGTATGTTGTAAGTATATTGTGATATGAATAGGTTGATCAATTCTTCAAATGTTCTAACTGGAGGTGTGATCTTAGATAACCATTCCATAGAGTGTACTCCAAGACTCCTAGGAAACAGTCGCATCAAGTAAGTATCTTCGTGAGCGAATTCCAATGTCAGGTTTCTGAAGTCTCTAACGTGATCGATTAGATCCGTTTTCCCATTATAGCGATCAAATTTTGGCATTTCACAATGCTTGGGAAAAGGAATCATGTTTAAACTTCTGTCGAAAGGATAAGGACAAATGTCCTCGAGAGTGTATTTCTTTGTGGTTGTTCCCCCTTGTAATTCTCTAACTTTTCCTTGAAGTGCCTTGATTTGTTGGGTCAAGGCACTAAGATCAGAAAGGGGTGTCTCTTCAAGTTTGTTTTTCAAGTTTTTTGTGTCAAAGTCGTGAGGCAATTTAGCCCCTTGTTCGGCTAGATAGCGAAAATATTTTTCCTTATCTCGCTGCAAGATCTTTTCAATGGCTTTATGGAATTTTGGATCTTGTTCAACCTCTTTAAGGCATTCCTCATCTTGTTCCTCATCACTATCTATTGGTGCTTTATTCATGTCTTTGTATTGGTGGAACGGATTTTCTTCTCTATTGTCCATGTTTTTGTTAAAAAGTGGATTTTGATTTATGCTGAAAAGGGGATTACTACTTTCTCCTTCCTCTTGAGTGTTTTGAATATGACTTTCTTTTTGGATTGTATCCTTCAGTTTATTATGTTGAGATCTTGTGGAGATAGGCATATGTTTTTGAAAATTTCCTCTAAACTTAGATCACGGTTTTGACAAGTGCGAAGGTGATGATATATTGATCTGATAAGATATGGAATCTTATGACATGATCAAGGATGCTCATAACTTATTGATTGTGGCTTCCAATTGATGAAGGATTTCAGAATCCTGTTGGGGAAGTTGAACCAAAAATTAGAAAGCTGTTTTGAAAGGTGCACTCTAAAAGATTTTGATCTTCGTTTTTAAAGAGATTCTCTCAAGATCTTTGAAGAATATGGCTTGGGTGTGAAGGATATTCTATGGAAGGTTATGGTATGTTGCCAAATTCAAGAGGTTGGTTATGATTATGCCATTGTGATAGAGCTATTCTTTGATAATAAGCTCAGGAATATAAGGGATCTACAACATATTCATCAGTGAATCCTCTAACAAAATCCTGATATCTGTGAAGAAATCCTCGATAGTGAAGCAAGACTTGTCGACTTTTGTACAAGAATTTTCTCTTTTGCAGTGTTTTCTTGTATCCTAACGATTTCTTAGGTTTTATGATTCTCTTGGAAACCGATTTCTTGGGAAACTTTGTTGACTTCCAATCCCTAAGCATGGGAAAAGTATTGGGAATGTTTTTGAAGCAATGATATGAAAAACTCTTAAGTGGCTTTCAGTTGTTGTTTCTTCATGTTCCTTTTGGATGATCTCTTTATCTGAATTAATGTAATAGAAGACACAACAAACATTTTTGAAAACAGTTGTTCTTAAAGCCCTATAATAACATGAATTGTTTGATCAAGAAATGTTTTTCATCAAATGTTTTCACAGGTTTTTGTACATGAGAGATAGTTCAGACAGACTCACTCTTAAGTGCTCAAGTAGGTCATTCTAGTAATCAACAGCCCACATCTTAGAACTGCGTCGACTCACATAGCCGTGTCACCCCTGAAGGGGCGCCCATGTTTTTATCTTTTCCAGGCGCATACTCAGAGTTACGGAAGTGGATACCGAATCCCCTGAGCAAACGGTCCTTGGAAGTTATATGGTGAGTGTCTTGGGGGCAGATTCTTCCCTCCCCTTGCATTGTGATTATTAGAATGTTTGGCAACTGACTTGGCTGGCCACTACATTAGGTTCGTAGTAAGGATTTCCGTTCGGTGCGGCAATAATAAACTCCCTCAGGAGACCTCCCAACCTTTAGAACAAAGGTTTTGGGGATAGTTATCTTGCACACTACTGGCAAAAGAGGGTTTCCCCAGATTTGCTTTAAATTTTATAGTGGGGTGGAATAGCCTAGCTTTGGCTTGAACCCACTTGAGTCATTCCCGTAGGGTGAGTACTTTTTCCCACTACGGTAGGATCTCTAAAGGATGTAATTGAAACAATAAAATTGCATGAAAATTAAAAGGCAAGTCTGGTATTCTGATCACCCAGTTAATGGGAGAGCATAGACCTATTGCCACATTCAAAGCAAGTAGATGTTCTTTTTAGATTCCAAATCACAATGATCTAATCTAAGTAAAGATATTGCTTCACAAAAATAGATTGTTCAATTTTAATTGCATAAATCATTGTTTGGTGACTATCCTAGATTGCTTCATTTTATCCATATGTGGCTACCCTAGGATTGCTTCATTTTAGAATTCAGAAAAAGAAAAAAAAATTTTTGTCTGCGGAAGGCGTCAGACTCAGAATTCTGTGATTTTGTTACAGTCTATATGCACCCGAACAGAAGCTCTATGCGCCAGAACATAAGCTAAATGCACCGGAACAAATGCTATATGCACGCAAACAGATGCAATATGTGCCTAAACAAATGCTATATGCATGCAAACAGATGCAGTATGCGCCTAAACAGAAACTAGATGACCCGTAAGAATGATTTCACTGTTTTAAAAATAGTTACTGCGTATGCGGAAAGAAAGACTATATGCGCGCAAACATTTACTCTATGCACCTAAACAATTACGGGATGCGCGTTAACAGTCACGGGATGCGCTTCAAAATCTTGCAAAATAAAAAGTTAAAATCTCTGTATGCGCATCAGAAAATTTTGAATGCGCCTAAACGTCAAAATTTTCCCGAAAAGTCGATTCCAGAACGCAAAAACTGTCAAAACAAACTTACAGAAAATGTTAAATTCGTGGGTTCCTGCCCCACGGTGGGCGCCATTTTATGTGTGTGTGAAATATTGGATTAATTTAAATAGAAATCAAACACATATTAATAAGACATTAAATCGAAAAGCTGAAAAAGGAAAACAAAATGTGCAAACCGTAACAGCAGCTTCTCGAAACTATCTTATCTTCCTCTATCTTCAACGTTTTGTTGTTTTCCAAATAGCTCTCAGATCAACAGATCAGGCTCAACAAAATGACAGCTAAAGAACGAGATTTAAAATGCAAACTATGCTAAGTGCAAAGCTATGCTAAAATGAGAAGATTGTTGTGATATTGAAACTGGTATGAATGCAAATGTTGGTTGCGTGTATGCGTAGTGTATGCGTGCGTAAATGAGTATACGAAGTGTAACCAAAGCTTGGATTTGCGCCGGAATTTATAGAGTTTTCGAACAGATTTGATTGGCTGAATCGATCGACAGTTCAGATTAAGCTTGTTCGAACGGACGGCGGGAGATCTTCGAAAGTGGAAGAGAAGGATGGAAGGTTTCCCTTTTCTTTCAATTTTGTCATTGAGTTTCGAAGGGAAACTTCCATTTCAAAGGATGAGATGCAAATTTGGAAGGGTGAGTTAGCACGAGTTAGAAATTAAATAAAATAAATTTATTTAATTTAGAAGTGGAGATGAAAATGGAAATCCACATAATTAAATAACTCATATTTAATTATGTTTTATAAATGAAATTAGGGTGAGGTGGAAAATATTAAATAAAATATTTAATATTTTAAATTTGAATATGGGATGGAGAATATTCCATTATTCAAATATTCAAAAATATTTAAACTTTAGAACCAAATGATAATTAAATATAAATAAATTATAAAAATTTATTTAATTTAATCAAGCGGAGGATAGAAATGTTAGTAATTAAATAAAATTATTTATTTAATTTAAGGTAGAAGAATTTAGAAATTGAACGATATAAATAAATTTATTTATATGTAGATGACATTAGAGGAATTAATTAAATAAATCATATTTAATTAATTAACAAGCTTAATCATGACCATTTTTAGACGTATACAAGTTGATATAAGCTGGGTGTTGCAAATCTGATGCTAAATGTTTCAAATGTAAAGGAAATCGTGCCAACTCTATATGTGAATATGAAGCTTTGTCACCACCTTTGAATCCTTATACCTGTAGATGTCCATTTTGAATTGCAAACCGAATTCTATCATGTGGAGATTTGAATTAGTCTCTAATTGTTGTTGATCAATAGAGTCAATATATAGTTGTTTAAGCTAAGTATGTACTTACAAGTTCACCACCTTTTAGTTATGGAATATATGTTGTTGTGCATGCTTGTTGCTGTCAGAAACCATCCTAAACTATAGATTGTGTAGTTATGAGATTGTTGTATAAATAGTGGAGCTAGTGCATTTGTTTGGGATGCATTATTCTTTGAGCAAGTTTCTGCATTATGTTTACACACCTTTCAATATTATTCTGAGTATTATAGTGAGTGAGAGCTTTAAGCATTAGAGAGAGTTTGATATTATTATTGAGAGAAGTATTTTCCAACTTGAGAGATAGTGGTTATTGAGTCTTTGCTAAAGGATCGATACCAGACTAGTTGTTGTTTTGGAAGTGTTGTGACTACAACTAGTTGATTGGAAAGCTTATCACATGCATGAGGAAATTATTCCCTTGTTTAAATTAGTGTTGAATGATTTGCTTCTTGACTGTTTAGACTAGTATTTTATAGTTACTTGCATATAGGAAAAAGTAATGTTGGATTTGAAAGAAGAATGGAAACTATTTACTCTATTTTGTGTAATGTTTGTAATTACTCCATGATAGGAGAGACTGTTTGTCATAGGTGTTGTTATTATACTTGATATGATTAAACATGGGTAGGAGAGATTATTTTTCATAAGTATTGTTATTATACTAGATATTATTAAACATAGACAACTTAAGGGATACTCATAGCTAGATATTTGAATATGCTAGAGGGCTAGTAGGTTACTCCTGGGATTGTTATCCAGTGAAGTGAGGGAACTAGTACTTTGCTTAATGAGTTGTGTTTTATTAGGTTGTGCTAAGAGATAGGTTATCCTAGGGAGTAGCTTGCTCATGGAGAGGGATTTCCTAAGCATAGATATAATGGCCTTAAGTCAAAAACGAGCTTGCTACGGTGTAAGTGAATGGTAGACCATCACTCAAAGTATTGAGTGAGAATACTTTGGCCAAAGTAGTGTGATTTCTCAAGGCTCCATTGTCAGTTCACCATGTCCATTTAAATGCATGAGGGGTACCTAGCGTAGGTTATAAATCCTAGTCATGTAGGGCACAACACTAAGCTTAGAGTGGTATGTCGTACAGGGTTACCCAACGAATACCTTCGTCAAAGGGTAGGGCCATCTATCATTAATAGATGTGCGAGGGACTACATATGAGTCTGTGGTTGGTAGAAAAAAGCTTGAGTGATGCTTCTCCTCCTCAGCAGGTGATAGAAGACCAAGGTTTTGAAAGGTGGATTCCTGGACCATCTATATCTTATGCTATGAAGCTTGAAGAAGCTATGTATGTAGTTGTGTACTTTCTTGGAATATCGTACTTTGTGAATTATTGTAATGGAAGGGGAATCCTTATTGTATGTTGTTATAGCATCTTTTTTCATAAATTCTCAATAAAGAACATAGTTTTTTTTATTGCAATGGCTTATTGCATAGTTTATTTTACTCACACAGTGAAAACTTAGGAAAATTTACTTCAGTGAACTTTTGGCATATTATAGATGAAACATTTTGCAAAATTTGATTTATGATGGTGTCATTGGTTGTGTTTTTAGATGGAGGTGAATATGCTGGAGGTATATATGTGTTCGAGGGGGAAGTGAATGGAATGCTTATGGGAGGTAAAATAGTGGGAGATATCACACACGATGCCACAAAGTTACTAGGATTGCTAGTGGAAATACCCAAGGTAGGAAAGACATTACTAGTAGGTTGCATCGTTGTTGTAACTTGAGGGTTGGTATAGGTAGGAATAGAGGCAATGGTTGTAGGAGGAGGAATTTGAGTTCCTCCTTGACTTTGGACATTGTTCAAAGGTAATGCACAACTAGTTGTTGAGGTATGATGTTTTCCAAAAATCTAAACTAGGTTACATGCAAGTTCTATTCCTTCTTCACTTTCAATCATGCGATGTATGTTATCTATGGTAGGGATAGCAGTGGTTGAAATGTTTTTAGTACTCAATTGATGTTGTAGGTTTACTAAATCTTCATGGATTTGAATTATGTTTTCTTGTGGAATACTAGCAACCATTATTTCAACACTTGTCACACTACTTGAAGGAAAATAGATGTTAAGGGTATGGTCCATACCTATTGAAATAGTGTTAACACTAGTAGTGAAAGAGCTAGATAAACCAAGATCCACAACGATTGTGCTATCATAGGATGACATGAGTCTCAAAATTTGTCTCACTAATTAGCAATAGGACACCAAGTTGTAAAGCTCATGCAAGGGATAATCAAAGAAATACAAGATGCAATGAACACAAGATAAATGATATTCTCTAATTCTGATTCAAAGGAAATTAAGGTTAGATGCAATGAAATGAATGAAACATAAATTTTGCAAAATGAAACAAAAATGTAATAACAACAAACAAAAACATAGAAACAGGGTTTTTAATGCTATAAAATGCAGTTTAAGATCTGACATGGTACTAAATAACCTAGAGGGGAATATGAGTCCCAATTAGGACTTTTTAGTAATTCAAATGTTGATAAATAGTCAAAACAAAATACCCAAAAATCAAACAAAACACCTGTATTGAGACTAAATCACCTATAGGGGCGTATGAGTCCCAAATTAGGATTTTCAAACTAATTTCAGCAAATTCTGAGTGAATGTTAGGTTTTTAGGTTTGAATGTTGTCTAAGCTAAGTGTAATTATAGATTTTAAGTGAATTTCAATGATGCAAGATGCAAAAATGCGACCTATATGCACTTTCACTAATGCAAGAATTAGAAACCCTAGATGCAAATTAACTAATGCAAGACCTAATACAAAGTTAATGTAAGCTAGATGTAGGACTATGATGCACTCAAAATCAGAAAAATAAGGTGTTATAAAGGCTAGATTCACCAAAATGAAACCTAGAAAAATAGGTGGGATCTAGTCTTTTGGGAGATAGAACTAGGGTTTATGACCTTTCCACTAATTTCCTTCAAGTCTCACTCAAGGAAACCATAGGGATCTCAATAAAAGGATGGGACAAGGGAAAGAGATTTGTAATAAGGTGACCTAGGGTGTGATTAAAGACTAAAAGGGGGTTCACCACCAAGCTAGGGCTTGGGAAGGAAAGAAATGTAAATGATATGCAAAAATTAAGTAAACGACCTAGAAATGAACTCAAATCAGAACAGTAAACTGGAGATAAATAGAGGTACACCTGGAAACTGAAGAGGCTTCAATGAGGGTATAAAATATTGGAAATATTGAATTTTAATGCACACTAGAACTCATACAAAAGTAGGGCGATTTAGTCCTAGTTTAGGGTTTCTGACATAAACTGGAATCTAGAACTGGCAACTCAGGATCTGTTGGAAATGTTTAAAATCTAGTATACTAGGACTCATACGCCACAAGTGGTGATTTAGTCTCAATATTAGTGTTGATTCGAAACTATGGTATCCTCTAGTGCTTTTCTGTAGCTTCTCTCCTACCAAATATCTGAGTTTGAAACACTGAATTGCAACCTGCAGGTGACTTTTTGTGATCTTGCAATGTAGATGACAACTTTGACAACTTGACAACTTTTCTCCAATCTTTCTCTTCAATGGATATTCAACCTAAACCACCTAGATCTGCAATAATACATCAAATAGATGGAGAAATTTTGTTTTGTTAGTGGATAGGGGTTTTCCTTGGTCAAACCGCGTTTTGGTAATCAAACCTTGAAATGAAATAAAATAAAATAAGGAATGATGAATTAACAAATATGCAATATTGCAACTCACAAACCCTTGGAAAAAAGGTTGCAATCTTGTCACATCAACTTCACCAAAATGAAACCTATAAAAATAGGTGGGATCTAATCTTTTGGTAGATAGAACTAGGGTTTAGGACCTTTCCACCTATTTCCTTCAAGTTTCACTCAAGGAAACCTTAGAGATCTCAATCCAAGGATGGAATAAGGGAAAGAGATATGCAATAAGGTGTCCTAGGGTGTGATTAAAGATTAAAAGGGGGTTCACCACCAATCTAAGGCTTGGAAATACAATAAATGTAAATGATATGCAAAACTTAAGTAAATGACCTAGAAATGAACATAAATCAGAACAGTAAATTGGAGATAAACAAAGATGAACCTAGAAACCGAGGCTTGAATGGGGGTATGAAATCCTAAAAATACTAACTTTTAATGCACACTGGGACTCATACACCAATAGGGGCGATTTAGTCCCAGTTTAGGGTCTCTGACAGAAACTTGAATCTGGAATTGGCAACTTAGGATCTACTGGAAGTGTCTAAATTTGGTAAACTGGGACTCATACGCCACAAGTGGAAATTTAGTCCCAGTATTAGGGTTGATCTAAAACTCTGGTATCCTCTAGTTCTTTTTTGTAGCTTCTCTCCTACCAAATCTCTGAGTCTAAAACACTGAATTGCAACCTGTAGGTGACTTTCCATGATCTTACAATGTAGATGACAACTTTGACAACTTGAAAACTTTTATCCAATCTTTCTCTTCAATGGATGTTCAACCTAAACCACCTATATCTGAAATCACACACCAAAGAGAGGGAAAAATGTTGTTTTGTTAGTGGATAGGGGTTTGCCTTGGTCAAACCCCATTTTGGTAATCAAACCTTGAAATGAAATCAAATAGAATGAAGGAATGATGAATGAAAAAATATGCATTGTTTCAACTCATCAAACCCTTGGAAAAAAGGCTGCAATCTTGTAAGCAATGGCTAGCACGAATGTGGATATTGACTCTTGCTTGAAGGCTATGGATCTTGACTTGAATGCTTGCTTGAATAATAAAACCTTACATCACAAAGGTTAGCTAAAAAAAAACATGATGCATGATGACTTTGACATGATGCTTGAATCTTGAATAATGCTCCAAAATGCTTGATAATCACTCTTGAATGCTCTTGAATGCTTTATCTCAAAAAGTGCTAGATTTCTTGTTCACTTTCTAGGAGAAAATATGTGAAATAACCTTGTTTAAAATACTTGTTTATGCCAAATTTCCTGAAATTACAACACTACAAGCTAACATTAGATCTAGGAGAATAAAATACCACCAAGAATTTGAATTCAAAATAGGTCCAAGCTAAGCGTGACTAATACACTAGTTGGGGTGTATGAGTCCTAGTAGGCTAAGCTTGGGACACATTTTTCAAGAGATGCTTAGTTTTATGCTAAATTCAGGACCAGGCCTCGAAACTTAGGTGGGACCCATATGCCCAAGGTGGTGTATGAGTCCTAGATAACTAAATATGGGCTATACAATCCAAAATCACTGAATTATGATAGGTCATTACATATGTGTTGGGATTATCCTCATAAAGATGTATTAATTAAGGCTTGTAGATGCAAAATAAAGCCAAATAAGGCATAAAGAAGCCCAATTTTAGCAGGGAGGGTCCAAACAAGTGTGAAAATGTAAAGGGATACATTTTCCTACACTAAAATTCTTATATATACATACATATATACATGCATATATACATACATACATGTACATACATACCTACATTCTTAATTATATGTATACATACATACATATATACATTTTCCTACACTACAATTCTTATATATACATACATATATGCATGCATGAATGCATACATACGTGTACGTACATACATATACACATGTATATACATACATACATTCTTAATTATATGTATACATACATATATAATTAAGAATGTATGTATGTATGCACATCTGTATATGTATGTATGTACACGTATGTATGTATGTATGTATGCATGTATATAAGTATGTGTATTTGTATATATGTAGATATTTATATAGATATATGTAGATATATTTTTGTCATTGAACATTTAATACATACATACATATATATTCTTAATTATATGTATATATATACATACATATTTGTAAGTATACATACAATTAAGAATGTATGTATGTATATGTGTATATGATGCTGGTGCAGGAGCACCTGTTTGATTTCTTGCCTCCATGAGGCCATTTGTAAATAGTTGCTCTATTTTTTGTATTGGGTCTTATAATAAGGTTTATCAAACCATTTTAGAGGTGTTTGAGTCTTAGGAAGTCATAATTTAAGTCATTTGTCAAATAATGTTTAAAGTTGTTCCATATTGTAAAAATTGTAAAAGTTGCTCAAGAAAGTTGTTAAGCAACTTGTCAAAAAGTGTCATTAAGGTGTTTTGTCAACAAACTAATCAAAAGGTAGTTGAATATTTGGTTTTGGTTGGAAATGTATAAATACACCCTCCAAAACTCGAATTGGGGGTTGGAGACATTATTTTTGAAGTTTGATGAATGGAAACCTCAAATTTTGTGTGCATTTTTTGATTCTTACATTGTTTTCAAGCTGAAGTTGTGCATTGTATAGCCTAGTATGGACTCATATGATGGAGTATAATATATGGATGAAAATATATTTGTTTCTGGTTTACAATGCTTTTTGTCCCATTGAATTTTATTGAGTGTTGTGGGAGATATGACTATTTTGGTGAGACTGCCCTATTCTAACAATATTGTGCAGAATTTGCAGTCTAAAAAATGTGATGGTACAGATTGTACAGTCTATATTTTGGATCTGAAACCAATTGGATTTTGTTTCCATGTGAATCTACTTTCATTTTCTTCACTAGTCTCATCAAATTTCATTAATATTTGAGGGTGAAGCCACAATAGTGGTTTACAATTGAAGTGAGGAAGGAAAACTCACAAAAAATGAATGCATGATAAAAAAACTTGATTTTAGGGGTTCGTACGAACCTATTGGTTTGACCAAACCCATTAGAGGTTTGCTAAAACCTAGGTTTGGGTGAACCCTTTTAATTATTTCCCACCAAAAAATCCAACAAAACCCCTTATAGAAGGGGGGTTCGAATGAACCCTGGTTCAAACGAACCCCCTTATTCCTCATCCCCCCCTGAGACACAAAAAAAACCTAGATTTTGGCACTTCGGAGCTTGGGTTGAGGATGAAAATGGAGGAATTTTCACAAACCCAACTAGAATCAAGTAGTCCTCGGAACGAGCTATCCAACGAATATAATTTTAATAAGTTTTGGTTTTATTATGTATTTGTTTTTTTAGTTTTATTAAACATAGGTTTTTCATCAAAAATGAAGGTCTTTGTTTTGCACATGTGGAAAAATAACAGATTATAAATTTTTTTTTGAAAAATATGAGTGCACCAGATATTGAAGTCCTTGATCCAACAAAAAAAAATAAAAGAATTTTGATATATACAAAAAAATTTATGCGTTATACGGTTGTACAATGTCTAAATTGTAATTGGTTTGACTTCGAAACTTGATTAAAGAAAAAATATTCAATAAAAAATTGTCCAACAAAGTGGAAGCACTAGATATCAGAGTTACAAATCTAAATTTGAAAGAATTATAATTTAATCCTTCATGGAAAAAAAATTATACGTTATACGGTGTGCGTCACTTTTTAAAAATGTTGTTTTTTTGAAAAAAATTAGTTTTCATGGGAGATGGAAAAAGAAGTGCAATCTGATTCCAAAAATTTTGACAAAAATATTTTTAAAATCTACAGACAAAATGTGATGAGACTCTAGTTTGCATCATCTTCAAATTCTTCACGGTTTAGCTACTATAGGTGCCCAAATGTGAAGATTTAGTTAAAACTAATAATTTCAGTGTCCAGTTTGGCCAAAAATTGTAAACCACTATTGTGGGATCACCCTTGAATAAGTTATGGCCATTTTTGTGAGGGTAGGTTTGAACCCTACCTAGGGTTTGCAGGTTTGGGAAAAATGCAATAACTTTCTTTTCCACCATTGGATTTTCATAAAAATTGGAGGAAAAGTCTATAATTATGTTGTCTTCAATCTCACCAGAGAGATTGGCTTAATTATTTGTTTTGTGGAAGTTATTAATGACAATTTGTTGCATTAAATTGTGGGCTGCCATGACAATGTTTCCAATGTGATCTAGAATGCACTTAATCATTGTTTGAGATGAATCAGTTTATGAAAGTTTTCAATTGAATCATGTTTGTTGAATTTTTGTCATTGTTGAAGATTTCTTAGTTGTGTTATTGCAAAGTAAGCCAAGAATGCCTAAGAGAAAGAATTTTGTATCATTGCTTTGAATGATTGGTTGAGTTGAATTGTGATCCTCCTAGCACTATATCAAATTGGTATCAAAGCCTAGTAAGGTCTGGGTAGAGGGAATGTTTGTTTTTGTGTTTGTGGTTGTGTTGTGTAGGTTGAGGAAGGAACCTGATTACCTAGGTGAGGAAAAGTGAAGTGGAAGTAGGGAGAGACTTGCTTGTGAAGATGGATTTTTTGAGAAGATGTTTGCAGGCTGAGGATTCACAAAGGAAGAAGAAAAGAGAGGAAAAAGAGTTGAGGAAGAAGGAAAGAGAGAAGGCAAGGAAACTAGAGGTTGAAAAGATAAGAAAAATAGAAGAGAAACTAAGAAGGATGAGAAAGATGAGATGAAACAGTTGTATAGAATAGCAACAAGTTGGCACTTGGCAGTTAAGAAGAATGTAGTATGGCCTATTCAAAGGCTAATGAAAATGAGAGTAGCTGCACCTGATGTGAAGACAAAAGAACCATTGATGGAAGAAGGTAATGAACAAGCAAAGGTGGATGAAGAAGGTTATTTGTGGAAAAATTTTCCAGCCATTGAAGAAGAATGGGATAGTAAGGTTGGTAATGGACAAGTCAAACAAGAGGAAGAGGAACTCATCAAGGTAGAAGAAGATAAGGACATTGAGGTTGCAAGTGAATTGATTTTGAAGGGAAATGGTATTGATAGTTGGTCATGGGTGAAGAGGAGTTTAAAGTACAAGAATACAAGGAGGAGACCTCAAGGTCTCAATATTTTGTTTCTAATTTTTCTTTGAACTATGTATGTGCAGGTCATGAAGGAAAAGGAAAAGTGTATGATGATATGATGGAGTTTTGGAACCTCCAAGTTGCAAGGATGATTGATAGGAGAAGGAATAAGAAGAAGGAAAGGAAGAAAGGACCAAAGAAGGTTGAAAATACAAAGGAAAAAGTGCAAAGGCACTGGAAGATCAGGAAGAAGACAATTCAAAGGGGCTTGAATTCTTTTTCCCCCGAGAGTTTGGTGTAGGAGCACCTGTTTGATTTCTTGCCTCCATGAGGCCATTTGTAAATAGTTGCTCTATTTTGTGTATTGGGTCTTATAATAAGGTCTATAAAACCATTTTAGAGGTGTTTGAGTCTTAGGAAGTCATAATTTAAGTCATTTGTCAAATAATGTTTAAAGTTGTTCCATATTGTAAAAATTATAAAAGTTGCTTAAGAAAGTTGTCAAGCAACTTGTCAAAAAGTGTCATTAAGGTGTTTTGTCAACAAAATAATCAAAATGTAGTTGAAAATAGTTGGTTTTGGTTGGAAATGTATAAAGACACCCTCCAAAACTCGAATTGGGGGTTGGAGACATTATTTTTGAAGTTTGATGAATGGAAACCTCAAATTTTGTGTACATTTTCTGATTCTTACATTGTTTTCGGGCTGAAGTTGTGCATTGTACAGCCTGATATGGACTCATGTGATGGAGTATAATATATGGATGGAAATATATTTGTTTCTAGTTTACAATTATTTTCATCTCATTGAATTTTATTGAGTTTTGTGGGAGATATGACTATTTTGGTGAGACTTCCCTATTCTAACAATATTCTGCATAATTTGCAATCTAAAAAATGTGATGGTACGGATTGTACAGTGTATATTTTGTATCTAAAACCAATTGGATTTTGTTTCCATGTGAATCTACTTGCATTTGCTTCAAGTCTCATCAAATTTCATTAATATTTGAATAAGTTATGACCATTTTTGTGAGGGTAGGTCTGAACCCTACCTAAGGTTTGCAGGTTTGGGAAAAATGCAATAAGTTTCTTTTCCACTATTGGATCTTCATAAAAATTGGAGGAAAATTCTATAATTATGTTGTCTTCAATCTCACAAGAGAGATTTTCTTCATTGTTTTTTTTTCTGGAAGTTATTAATGACAATTCATTGCATTAAATTGTGGGTTGCCATGACAATGTTTCCAATGTGATCTAGAATGCACTTAATCATTGTTTGAGATGAATCAGTTTATGAAAGTTGTCAAGTGAATCATGTTTGTTGCGTTTTTATCATTGTTGAATATTTCTTAGTTTTTTTATTGCAAAGTAAGCCAAGAATGCCTAAGAGCAAGAATTTTGTATCATTGCTTTGAATGATTGGTTGAATTGAATTGTGATCCTCCTAGCACTACATCATATGTATGTACATGTAAGTATGTTTATGTGTATATATATAGATATTTATATATGTATATGTATATATCTTTTTGTATGTAAGTATAGGTATATGTTTATATAACCACATCCTCAAGAAACATAGAGAAACTTCCTTCGCATCTACTAGGTGAGAAAAAAAATTCACCTTATTCTATAATAGTCTAAGACACCTATTAGAGGACCTTATTTTATAACATTCAAAATCTTGTCATTATTGGTTATTTGGACATGTACCCCAGACCAACTTCTATGAATGTGTAGTGGATAGATAATATGAATACAAACAAATCAATCATAACATTTTATCTACCCAATTTAACTCTAATTTGTTAGTGAGATGTTCTTTAACAAAGAACTATATAGGGACTTTCAACACCTAACATATATGGTAGATAATGATTACACAATTAGATATCCCCTAGATCTTAGATACCTTCAAATAACCCTATTTACATATTATAAGGCTTTAGGAATTTGTACCTCATTTTGATACACATTTTGTATTTTATACTATATCTTTCTTACTAATGATATTATTTTTATAAATTACCATCAAGTTGTATGGATCATGTATTTAGGATTCATATACGTGGATTTGTATATGCTTGGGATGTTTTGATACTTTCCAATTATGTTCTTATTTATTTCCATTGAGGTGTATAGATTATTTAAATAAATTTATATTGTGGATTTCTATATTCTTGGACTATAACATTTTCATTACATGATTATGTATATATTCATCAAGTTCAACATTTTATTGATTAATTACATATTAGCATATTAACAAACACCTATACTCTAACATATTAACATACATATAGTTTTCTACCATAGTAATCCTTGAACCTCAGGTTTATGATTTAGGTTTAAAAAACTAACAAGGTTACCCTAAAATTTGATCAAATCAATCAATTTGGAATCAAACCAATCAATATAACTTGTTGAAGATAAAAGTTGAATTTAGGCAAAAACCTCCCACCTTCCTAGGCAACAATTGAACTATTTTGTGTATTGGCATATGCAAGGAACGTTTCAAAACATTGTGCAAATGGTGACATTAGTGTTTTAGAGTCAATCAAAAATTTAAAATGGTTTTCAATGACTTAAAATTAATCCATATCTACCATGAAATTGGGGTCCATTATTCTAAATAAATTCATGAGTTGAAGCTAAAAGAAAACCAATGAGAAAGAAACCCTTTGGGATCTAAGGGAGATAGAGGATTGATTTATCTTCTAGGCTAGATTGATTTCATCCAAGTGTTATCTTAAATAGAGATAAAAGTAAAAATTAAATTAAAAATGTAGAGAAAATAAAAGATTTTAAACAAAATTTATAATTTATATACATCCATGAGTGTGTGTAATGAATTTATAATATATCTAAATAAAATATTTAATCTATTTGAAATGAATTGTGTTGCACCTTTTCATATGATTATTCTGATGTTAATTCAATCACTTTCTCCCCCATAAAGAAATGCCTTTCTCCTTCATAGGTGATTGCATTACAAATGATCCTTTTATTCTAAACTTTGAAGATGATTAGGGAATGAATAAAAATTACCAATACTAATCAAGGATTCAATAACCATTTTAAGATCTAACTCCAACAACTTGTCAAGACACATTTTGATTTTCTCTAAATATACACATTTCTATAAATTCAAGGGTAGACCATAAAGACTATCCTAAATTGTCAAAAATGGGCTAATTTATAGTCGCGTGCTTAATTCCTCGATCATAGAAGTTATCTAAGGAAATAGACAATCTATTCATAAATTCAAAAAAATTCATAAACTAATGTTCTTGCATATGTGATGAATAAAAAATATTGACCCCCTTAAGCCATCCTATTACCCTAAACCCTAAATAGGTGTGTTAAGGGGTCCTAATATGACATGTCTTAAGTGGATCAAGTAAGTTCTCAAGTTTTGGTGAGGTTTCCCAAGGCAACCAAATTTAACAATAATATACATTCACTATAGACTAGAGCCTTCCCATAAAAGAAAGAAGACCAAAAGTATACTCATCAAACAACCTGGTTTCCTAGAAATAACCACATTTGTAAGGGAAGATATGAGGAAGTTAAAAACCACCTTCCTCTTGTTATGGGTGTTAAGGCCTCAAACATTTCAAGAGAGGCTTCTCATGGAAGGGGAGGATGAAGGCTTCTCATGATAAGATCGTGCATAATTATAATCATGAATGAGATCTCATGAGAGGGTGGTAAGTCAAAACAAGAGCTATTTCAATCAACAGTTCCACAAGAAAATGTTATTCTGTGAAGAAAAAATGGTTTGCTAAATGATTCAATGCCATTGCACAATATGGGTATAATTCAAAGGATTTATGCATATTTTCCATGTTCCTTCATGAACAATAGCTTTTTCACTAACTTGCAAGTCCATTATTCCAAGGGCCACCCAAGCTTCAACATTTTTAGGTTCTAGCAAGTCTATTATTTGGAAGGAACTCATTTTGGAAGCCTTTTATGTTTCAAAATGCAACTAACATTGTAGTTATATCACAAGTAGCTCAACCAATGATAATTTTTTCCTAGGACCTTAATTCATAGATCCCCTTAAGCCATCTTATGAGAACCCCTTAAGCCACCATAATTTCTCCTAATTTAATGTAATTTTTAATGAGATTTCACATCACATTAAAATTATTTATTTTTTCATTTACATGTGTTAGACATAAATGAGCCTTACACATTTTTTCATTTGTATTCAATTCGGTCATTTATATTGAATGGTTTAAGGGATTTTTAAACATGTATCTTACATTTTGAAATTTTAAATTTAATGCAGGTTCACTTATATCTAGATCATGGATCAATTCAATATTGATGATATCCGTAATCCACCTCCACACCCTCCATCTCCACCCCCTCCACCTCCACCTCCACCCACTCCACCTCATAACCCCCCACCTCCACCACCTGCATCCGATGGTGCTCGCTTGCAAGAACAAATTGATGTGAATGTTAGATCCATTCAAGATCAAATCAACACTATTTAGACTGAAGAACGTATTCCACCACATTTGATGCATTTTGCATCTATGATGCAAAATGTTGTTGATGTTGTTAGGTCCATTGATGTGGAGTTAGAGGAGCATCAACGATGGCTAGAGGAGAGGAGACAGTCCTATTCTAAAAAGAAAAACATGGAGAAATGAAGAGATGCAGTAGAGAGCCACAACACTTTATTAAGACAATGATCTTATTGAATTTTGTAGTTCACATTGACAATGATCTTATTTTTATAAATAGTTTGACCTTGGATGGATATTTTATAAAGAATTTGGTTGGATGGATATTTTATAAAGAATTTGGTTGGGTGGATATTTTTAGTTGTGAATTTATGAATATAATAGTATAACGATGAGACAAAAATTTAGTAAGAAATATTAAATAATCTATTAATTAATATTGTATTGACTTTTTAATTGGTGTTTTTTTTTTAATTCTAATTTTTAGAGGTACATATCTATGATCGATTACATTCACACATTTTGAACTTTTTTAGAATTGTTTTGATATACTTAGTTTTTGATACTTAGAATTGTTTTGAATTTATTTGGCTTCAATATTGATGATAACATGATTATCAACATAAAAAACTACTATCACAATGTTATCATAATTAATTTTTATATAGATATTTGAATCAGAACAACTCTTTACTTTATATATTTAACTTACTTTATATATTTAAATATGGTTTAAAAGGGGATATTAAAGAAAATGGTTTAAGGGGATTAAACCCTAAACCATAAACCCTAAATCCTAAAGCCATAATTTTTTCCTAGGATAGTTAATCCATAGATCCCCTTAAAACTATACTTAAGACTCCTTAAAGTCCATCATATATTATTTGTTACATCCTTTAAATGTGAATTTTAAAAATAATATATATTTAACTTAATGAAATTTGGTTGCCTCAGGCCAATTCACCAAATTTTATCCCCTTAAGAAATCATGTTGTCCTAGGACATTCATTCATAGATCCCCTTAATCCATCCTATTATGACCCCTTAAGACATCATAATTTCTCCTAATTTAATGTAATTTTTAATGATATTTCACATCACATTAACAATTATTATTATTTTCATTTGCAACATGCCTTAGACATAAATGAGTTAGGGATTTTTCCATTTGTATTCAATTAGGTCATTTATATTGAATGGTTTAAAGGGATTAAACCTTAAACCCTAAACCCTAAACCCTAAATCCTAAAGCCATCATTTTTTCCTAGGCCAGTTAAGCCATAGATCCCTTTAAAACTAGATACTTAGGACCCATTTTAAGCCACCATATGTTATTAATTAGGTCTCCTAAATGTACATTTTAAAAAATAATATAATTTTAACTTAATGAAATTTGGTTGCCTTGGGAAACTTCACCAAACTTTATCCCCTTAAGTCCTCATTTTCTCCTAGGACCTTAATTCATAGATCCCCTTAAGCCATCCTACGGGGACCCCTTAAGCCATCATAATTTCTCCTAATAAATTAATGCAATTTTTAATGAGATTTCACATCACATTAACAATTATTTGTCTTTTCATTTACATGCCTTAGACATAAATGAGCTTTTTGTGTATGTTTTAAGCTTATTTTTTAGTATGTACATGTATTAAAATTACATAGTTAGATCTTAAATTTTGAAATTTCTATGTACACATGGTAAAGTTGAATGATGTATGCATGCATTGTACATCCTATTTTTTATTTTAAAAATGTATCTTAAATTTTGAAATTTGTATGTGCATGCTCAAGTTGAATCAATGTATGTATGTGTATGTATATGTATGCATCCTATTTAAACAAATTTGAATGTACGTTTAAAATTTAACTATTTCTTGTAATTTTGTACTTGTTTGTTAATTTTGTATAATTTAATGCAGGTTCACTTATATATATCATGTATCAATTCGATATTGATGATATCCTTAATCCACCTCCTCAACAACCTCCACCTCTACCCCCTCCACCTCCACCTCCACCTCCACCTCCACCTCCACCTCCCCCTCCACGCCCTCCACCTCATAACATCCCACCTCCACCACCTCTAGGATTCGATAAGGCTCACTTGCGAGCATGGATCAATGGAAATGTTGCATCCATTCAAAATCAAATCAACGCTATTCAAAATGAAGCATTGATTCCACCACACGTGAGGCATTTTGCATCTACGATGCAAAATGTTGTTGATGCCATCAGGTCCATTGATGTGGACCTAGATAGGCATCGACGATGGCAGGAGGATATGGGATAATTTTATTCAAATGATCTCTCCTATAAACAAAATTTGGACTTGAAAATAACAAAATCCCATCTTGCACCTTTTTTTGTCGACCCTATCACTACCCTACACATTCTTGCAAATAAACCTAGAATATCGATGAGGTGGTGCATACATCCATAAATGACTACACATTTTTGGGAGCGATGGTGGATGGTATTTGACCATCCACCACATTCTAATTTGGAGGTCCCTTTATACTTTTTGAGGAAATTATATGCAAAGTTTTTTTAGGGGCAAAAGCCCAATTATTTTGATTTTAAATCATTTCAAGGTGTTGGTGGCGGCATGCCACAATAGAGGTTAGAGGCACAGGTTGATCCCTGATTCCCTATGCATTCCCAACCTCTTATAGATCCTCCTGCCCCTTGCATTCCTACACCTGTGCATCATTATGTGGTGGTATCTGCATTAGGATCTTTGAGTATGCTTGTAGGCAACCTTGATGAGCATACTTATGTGATGGTGGCTGGGGAGCCTAGAGATCGTGACCATGGATGAGCGTTCTATGTAGAGCTGGTCCTAGTACCACTCCACGAGTGTCGACACCCCACATATGTACTAGTTTCCATCGAGTATGCTATGGAATTGATTAGGCTACACCCAGTTCAAGTGGACATGGAGATTCTAGTGGAGAATCTAGTTACATCAGTTCATATGTTGATTTTCTTACTATAGAGCATCACCTTGCAGATAGTTCAACAAAGGTATAAATATGCATGTACATGTTGAATTTATAAGAATTTTTTAAGTACACATATTTTTATTGAACATATCAAAAAAAGTTGCAATGTTTTAACAATCAAATTGTTTGGTGTAGATGACACAAAGCATAGGGGAATCATCTGCTCCTCAAGTTCATATGTCGACACCAGTGCAAGTCAGCAACCCTTATGGGGTATTTTGATTTTAATTTGACTTTTTAATTTGTAATTCAATCATGAACATATGTTTTAAATATTTATGTTGGTTCAGGGGAGTCAATCGACTTCCACGCCAGTTCCATGTGAGGGGTTGTCAAGTGCTCATCCATTGTCGGGTGTCTCGCATGAGGTGCAGGTACATGTATATTGTAAATTATTTAAAGTTACTATACTTACAATTTTGTATTTTGAATTCACTTATATCAAATGTGCATGCACAAGTAAATATTATAAGCATTATGTCTATGTATGTAGGTTGACACAACAATAAGAATGGGGATTAGACACACATTTGATGTGGTGGCAACTTAGAAGACATTTGACTTTCAAGTTGTTTAAAAAAAATTCTACACAATGTGTGTACACTTGAATATATATATTTTAACCTAATTCAAGTAGACATGTGCTTTAAATTTGACCTTGTAGGACATTTTTAGTGTCACATTTTGCCTTGATGAGGTCACACCACCTCAACCAGGACATGCAGAGTAGCCTCATATGGTAATTTAAATTTTTGATTATATTTAAAGTCAATTACAAATTATACATTGTGAATAACTTAAATTAAATTTAAAATTGAATATATATATGATAAATTATAAATTAAATTGTCATTAAATCATTTTTAATTGTCTTACATCTGATTTCATCTTTCTTTCTCTTATACAGAGTGATTCAGGTCATTTGAGTAGTCTGCATGGTGTGAAGAGCTCTCTTGATAATAAAGACAATACGAGTTAGATTATTTCATGGATTGTATTTGATTATTTCATGGAATACATATATTATTTCTCATGGACTTAATATATTGCTCATTGAATTTATTTCATGGGTTGTATTCTCATGAACTTAATATATTGTTTCATGGACTTTATTGATTTTAGTATTTTATGGTCTATTATTGTTAAATAGTAATTTACACATGTGCACTTATGAATTTTATGTGAAATTAATATGAAATTGATAGGACATATTTGTACTTTACAAAAGATTCATTGTCAAGACATTAATGTGAAAATAAAGTTGAAATTAATAGGACATTTAAATATTTTTACTTTACAAATTTAGTGATTCATAGTCAAGGCATTAACTTATCAAAGAAGTTCTAAAAAATTACTTAAGGGGATGAAATAATTCAAAGTACATGTCTCATATTTAATCGCTTCAATTTCTTAAGGGGATCAAAGAAGTTCTCAAAAAATTGCTTAAAGGGGATCAAATACTTCAAAGTACATGTCTCATATTTAATCACAATTGATATAATTAAGTATTAGACTTTAGGGTGACTCGTCATATCAAATGATATAATTAAGTATAAATATTTAGGATATGTCCTAATAGGACGTCTTAAGGAGATCAAACACTTCAAATTACATGTCTCATATTTAATCACAATTGATATAATGAAGTAGTAGAATTTAGGATGACTCATCATAACAATCACAAAAGTTATACAAAAATAATGTTAATGTTAATATAATTTATGTTGTAATAGGATGTCTTAAGGGGTCCTAATAGGACTTCTTAAGGGGATAAAAGAATTAAAAATACATGTCTCATGTTGGATCATAATTTATATAATTAAGTATTAGACTTTAGGGTGACTCATCATAACAAATGATATAATTAAGTATAAGTATTTAGGATATGTCTTAATAGGATGTCTTAAGGGGATCAAATAATTAAAAGTACATGTCTCATATTTAATTGTAATTGATATAATTAAGTATTAGAATTTAGGATGACTCATCATAACAATCAAATTCTATACAATTTAAATAGTGTCAATGTTAATTTAATTTATGTCGTAATAGGATGTCTTAAGAGGTCCCAATCGGATGTCTTAACGGGTCCTAATATGATGTCTTAAGGGGATCAAAGAAGCTCTCAAAATTTGGTGAAGTTGCCCAAGGAAACCAAATTTAACAATAATATACATGATATTTAGTGATTATACAATCAAATTTAAAGTTTCAAAGTAGGAAAACATGCACATTTAACAAACAAAATATATAGAATATTAATTTTGATATATAAAAGTGTAGGGTATAATTGTATATGTACATGTATACAAATTTGTACAAAATGTGTAATTGTGTAATTGTGTATGTACATATATTCCAACTCAAAACAATGTTTAAAAAATGTGGCTATGCCATCTCAAGAAAATATGAAACTTGTGCCCGAAATGTAGTAGGTCTTCATGCCACCTGATATCAAAATGATACAAGCAATATCAATGAAATAATCAAAAGATGCATTTAATTTATATAAAAATATCTATATACACAACTTGTACCTATATTTACAAGTATTCCACACATGTGTGTAGGTTGAATCTACATCCTCTCATTTTTGTTTCAAAGTATGAGATCAATGTGATGATGGCTTAAGGATACAAAAAAGGATAGTAAATCAATTTTAACTATTAATGTACAAGAAATATCAATATATAATCAAAACATGTATTTAAATATTATTTAACTAATAATTTCATGTTTTTACCAAGTATTCCATGTTGTCTAGGTTGAATCTGCATCCACTCTCCTTTTTGTCTCAAAATATGTGATGAATTTGTGATGATGGCTTAAGGATATAAAAGGAAAATTTAAATCAATTTCAATTAATAACACACAAGCAATATCAAAACATGTATTTAATGTATTTAAAAGGAAAATATAAAACTAAAACTACATTTACCTGTATTTACTTATTCCATTGTACCATCTATGTCCTCTCTTTTTTGTAATGCATCTATGATTGTCTCATGCTCTTCCATAGAAATTGTCCATAGCTCTTTATTTGTAGGTCTTCCATGATACCTCACTATTTTTATATTTTTTGCCACCACCAAATGTGAGTAGTGTATAATATTCTTATGTGTTTCATAATCTTAAAATGTAGGCAAACCATTCTTCCTTATTAGGTATTTTTGTAGCCAAGTGCCAACAACCAGCATCGAACCTATTGGATAATGATAGCCATCATCAAAGAAGTTCTCAAAATTTTCTTAAGGGGATCAAAGAATTGTTATCAAAATTTGCTTAAGGGGATCATCAAACCTATTGGATAATGATAGCCATCATCATCTTCTTGAGGTGCTATTAACGTATGTTTAGTCTCCACACAATGAGCCAACCAATATTCGGTTTCCTCTTCATTCCCCTCATGTGCAACAACAAAATAGACATGTACTACAAACAAAATTTGATTTAATAACTTGCACAAGTCCATATAATTTGACCAATCTACATACATCCATTCATATGCATATAAATAAATAAAATCATTAAAAAATAGTAAAAAGTGAAATAAAATGAAATAAATTGAATTAAATTACCTTCTTGTACAAGGTTTGAAACATGGTCATAGTTGTTTGATGCAAACACTTGATCATTGTCTTCAATTTTTGCTTTATATTGATCATGTGCTTGTGCAAGTGTCAATGATATTTTCTTCCACTCTTCAACCCATTCTATATTTTCACATGCTTCCCAATCTCTTGAAATACAAAACTAACAAAAACATGCAATCTCCCTTGTCTAGATAGTCCATGTGCTTGCATTTGAACTCTTAAATGAATGCCATTTAGTAGATCTAGGGATTGTCTCACAATAAAGTCTAGGTAGAATTAGAATGTTCTCTTCTTCAACCAACCAAAAGAATTAGCGAACTGTAGAGTACTCGCTTGATCCAGGTGTAGATAATCTTGTATTGCACCAATCCACAATCCCACATGCATCTTTAAATTTTACTGCATCCTCAAATTTCAATTGTTCTCTAGCAAGAATTATTTTAACACACACCTATAGAAGTTGAAAAACCAACTTCACAGTCCCCAAGAACACCTACAAGCAATCACCTATCACATGCACAGATATTTAGAACAAGAAATGAAAGATGTTCTGTAAACTCTCAGAGAAAAGTTGTGCAAGCAAAAATCAGAAGAATTGATTATTGAGAATAATGTTTTACAAATAATACAAAAGCCTTCGAAAAGGAAATGATGCAATAAAGCAGGAAAAAGAAACCCTAATCTTATCTTGAGCAAAAGACAACTCAATAAGATAAAATAAGAATTAAATGATAATTATCCTAGGAAATAAATAATTACCTAAGTAAACTTATCCTAAATTGTAATTAGATAATTAATTACACCAACACCCCCCCATAAGTGCAACTTAGGGAGAAGCAAATTATTATGCAAAGATGAGTCCCGACAACAAGGCCTGATTAGGTACTCATTTACAAATGCAATGCAAACTAAATCGAACGGGGTAAAGGAGAAAACCACATGGGAACAAAACTCCTCCCCAAAATAGAATGCAATAAACTACCTAAGTGATGAAAAATGGAGGACTCCATAAGACCCCCCAAGGACACCATTCATCACAAAGATACATGAAAGAATCTCCCCATAAGAGAGGAAGAAAGAGACCACAGATCCCCCCCAGAATGAAGTAACTCCAAAAGAAGTGAAGAAACTGCATCTCCAGAAAGAAGTGAGAGGGAAGAGGTTGAATGAAAGAAATCTCTGAAGGTGGAATAGGTGCAGCCCAAGATGTCTCCACAGAAGAAGGTGTGACCTCAACAAATGAAGAAGCCGAAGTAGATGAAGACTCAATCAAAACCTCCAAAGATGTATGATCAACTGGATCCTGCTGCACTGAAACAGAAGAAGCAATAGGAGGTGGAGGAGATGGAATGGAAGGCTCAAGAACAAGATTTGAAGTGAGAAAACCAATGTTCAAGAAGCCAAATCTCTCCTCTAAAGATGATGCACACTCGAAGTGTGAGGAACAGCTGTAGGAATAGAAGCACCACCAGTAGCAAAATTAGTGAAAGAATACAACCGAGATGAGTGATCCACTATCCCAGTAGCAATAACTGCTCTACTCTCCAAGTCTCTAATGATAACCAAATCAGGTGTGAACTCCACAGATCTCCCATTGCCTCCATGTGTTATCTGATAGATGGAAAGAAGGTTATTTGTCAAGTGAGGGACACACAAGACATCCTAAAAGGAGTGGTCCCCAAAACTAATAGACCCCTTCCCTGTAACACTCATGTAAGTGTTGTTTCCCATCAAAATGGGAGACATAGTGCAAGGCTCAAAGGAAGTGAACATAGACTGCGAAGATGCCATATGATGAGATGCTCCTGAATCTAGAAGCCATCTCCCTGATCCAATACCTGAAGAAGCACAAAGAGCATGTCCCTTCATATCTGATGAAGTATGTAAACCGGCTGTGCCTGTGTTATGCTGCTCTAGAGAAGAAGAATGAGGAGAAGAAGATGATGCAGAAATCCTAGAAGGCAAATCAATCTGATGTTTCTGAAGAAGATGTTTCAGTTCATCAATGTCCTTCTTGTAGCAATTATGTTCTGCATGTCCTTCCCTCTTGCAATATGCACATGTAGACTTCTCCTTCCTAAATGATGTCCCCTTAGAAGAGGAGGATGAATCTGAGGACTCCTTTTGCTGCTCATGAGGTTTGGAATCCTTTTGTTTCTGTTTCTTTCCTTTGCTTGAAGAAGCCTTCTGATCTCTAGGCTCCTGTGATGCAATAAGTTCCTGTGAAGAGGAAGAAGGTTTCACCGTGCCCATGCTAGCTAACTTAGCTTGCTCTCGAGTGAGAGATGAAGCAAAGTTGTCAAGAGATGGCATAGTGAATCTGTACCAAGTGAATCCCTAGTGACATAAAAGGTAGAAACAAAAACTGCATAATCTGGTCCAAGCTTAGAAAGAATGGACAATATCAACTAAGAGTCTTCTTTCTGAACACCACACTGTGACAACTGTAATCTAAGAGAATTGTGTTTGGTGAAAAACTCTTGGATGCTATCAAAATCCCTAGGATTTAAGCCAATAAGCTCATTCTCTAACTGAAACCCTCTCATAGTATCCTGCTTCCCAAACAAAGACTCCAAAGTAGCCCATATCTCATTTGGTGTAGTGCAAGATTCAATTTGAAAAAGAAGGTCAGAGGAAAGAGAAAGACATAAAGTACCATAAGCTTCATCACACTTATTAAACCATTTTCTCTTTTCAGTAGCACCTGTAGGTTCAATTTATGTACCTATGGTTACCCTATACAACCCTTTATGTTTCAAGTGAATCTCCATTTGTTTTTTCCAACCAAAATAGTTGAATGGAGTAAGGGGTACAATGTTGTGTAAATCCATGATAGAAAACAGCAATATATACTCTCAAATAAAAAACAATGCTCGTTGATCTCAAAAAAATAGCCTGATTGCACGCTTCCCAAAAAAGAATTGAAAATGTAAAGGTTGAGATCAAACAGAAATATCAGATACCTGGTAAAAAAATATGAAAAAAAAAGTCTGAGATCTGTGTAGAGACTGAACCAGCTTTCCAATGCCTACTTGTTTTCGAAAAATGGAGCCAGAACGCAAAAGTTATGCCTCCTGGAGTGAAAACAACTTCTGGCTTTGATAGGCGAAAAAAGCATCAAAATGACAAAATCAGAAAATAAAACCACCACCATCAGATTCGTCGTCAAATCAGCTTTCCGGCGATATCTCGTTTGCAAAAAAATACCTCCGTTTGACCAAGTTATGAAAAAATGAAAAAAAGGCCTGTTTTAGGAACCAGGCAGACTAAACAGGGTCAAAAAAATGGCCCTCGGGGGCTGAAATTTTTTGGCCTCTAGTCTTACATATGACCGCCGGCTTCACAATGGGGCGGGGGCTTAGGCACAGAGCCCCTGGTCCACAATACGACCTTGGTGGGGGCTGTGGGCTCGGAAGCTCCTGGTCACCAAATGACCGTGGGCGGAGAGAAAGGGCCCGCAGGGGTTGAATGCTGGTGGCGGACCGACGCAAAAGGAGCGGCGTGGCTGGTGAATGGTGGCCACTGGGCTGAGCTCGGGTGGTGGAGCTCTTTTCTACGAGCGGTGCCCAAACTTTGAAAAAAACTTTGTTTTTGTTTTTCAGCCTTAGAGATCGTGCCCTGGGGCTAAATTTTTTTTGCCTTTTTTTTCAACTTTCGCCTAAATCGACGAAACGAAAGGTGTTTCTGGGGTTTTTGGATGCTCTAATCGCAGTGGCGACGTCCGTTCTAGCCCAAAGTGCTCCGAAAAATTTGGCTACCCCCAGATCCATAGAAAATCAGTCTGACTTGAAACTCTTGCACAGAAAAATACGCTGTGAGAGAATATCTTCAGATCACGAACAGGCAGTGACAGGTCTAGAGCTCTGATACCATGTAGAAGTTGACAACTTCACAGTCCCCAAGAACACCTACAAGCAATCACCTATCACATGCACAAATATTCAGAACAAGAAATGAAAGATGTTCTGTAAACTCTCAGAGAAAAGTTGTGCAAGCAAAAATCAGAAGAATTGATTATTGAGAATAATGTTTTACAAATAATACAAAAGCCTTCGAAAAGGCGATGATGCAATAAAGCAGGAAAAAGCAACCCTAATCTTATCTTGAGCAAAAGACAACTCAATAAGATAAGATAAGAATTAAATGATAATTATCCTAGGAAATAAATAATTACCTAAGTAAACTTATCCTAAAGTGTAATTAAATAATTAATTACACCAACACCAGCTCCATCATGTTCTCCTTTACCATGTCTAGCTTCAAAAACACTCCACATATGTTCCTTGTGAACGCTACTTAACCAATAAAACATTCAAGCATTCTTGAACTATCTCGTACAATTATCTAACCATATGAGATGTTCTGTCATTTGGATTCCTCTTTCTATTAAATTTGCATAAAATATATTGAAACAATATTAAACAAACTCTAACGAGTGTAACTGGTTGTCACTCTGAAATTTGGAAAAAAAGATGGAGAAGAATGTCCTCAACCCACCTTTCTCTACATGGTTGTTTCATTCAAAAGATAAGATCCAGGAACCTTGAAACAACTATCAACCCAAGAGGTGAATTGAATTAGTATTGAGGGATCTTGCACTCTTTCCTTTATGCAAGGATGGGGTGATGAGCTAGATCTCAATTTGAAGGAGGCTAATGAGCAAACCCTAATCCTAGGTCTAACATAAAATACATGAATTAAACTCAAAATAGAAAAAAATGTAACTTTGCTGAAGGAATAGGAAGGCAAGGATGTTGTGCACCTGGTGAAATTTGACTTTTCTATGCTGCTAACATGGACTTATTCACCACCAAAGGTGAATGGGTCCTGATAGACCTTTTCGGGGAGCTCTGAACTAGAAACAAAAGCTTGAAATTCCTAAAACCTGATGCTTGTTAGCCCTCAACAGGAACTCATTCGCCCTAGAAGGTGAATGGGTCCTGCTAGGGTTTTCCAAAAATCTTTGAATATGGGTTGCAACTTATAGGTCTACTCTTCTCCTTGGCACTTTGAATTTCCTATTTTTGAATCCGGATCTGCCTATAACCTGCAAAACAAATTTGATATCTTGTTGGGGAATGGGGGTTTGCCTTAGTCAAACCCCTTGTTGGTAATTAAACCTTGAAAGATGAATGAAAGTATGAAACATACAATAGTGTGTGCAATCTCAATCTTAAGTGTGTCTAAGATTAAGATCCAAGAGAATGTAAAGGCAATTTTACCTAATTGTGTTAGGATAAAACCCTTGAATGTAATGTGAACAATGTAAAAGAATCACTAAAGAAGATGTCTAATCTCTCCAATGAATCACTAATCTAAAAATACCTCTTGTAAGTTGCAAATAGGATGATTATAGAAGATGGAATCAATATGGAAACAAGTCCTTAGGCTTGGTTGCATGACTTGTGCATCTCCCAACACCTAGAATCCTTCATGATTCTCCATAGGCATCTATCATCAACCTTCAATAATGCTTGATCTTGGACACAAAATGACCTTGAAGATCTTGAAATACTGCTCCAAACTTCACTTTTGTTTGAATGCTTTGTCTTGCTTGCTTGTAATCTTGCTCTAGTTTTCTCTCTTAGATTTCTTATTATGAAATTATGTCAAATAACCTTGTATTTATACTAAATTAGAGATTTAGCCTCAAAATTCAAAGAATTGAGGTTGACACTAGATCTGGGAATGAAATTAATTAAAATCCCGCTAAGATGAAATTCAAAAAGAGGGTCCTTGTTAAGGGAGGACCCATTCGCCACCTTGGGCGAATGGTTCCTGGCTCACTTTCCAGGACCAAGCTCCGAGGGGTGAAAAGAGGATAAAAAACCCAGTTAGAATATGCCAAGAAAGTGGGGTCCTATTAAGGGAGGACTCATTCACCCTTAGTGGTGAATGGGTTCTAGCACACTTTCTAGGACCTGAAATTTGCCACATTCAAGGTTATGTCATTTGATTGTCAGGTGTTGGGATTGATCTTCGAGAGGTGCCATTAAATTTGAATTAAAGGGGAAATTAAGTCTAATTAACCACCATTAATTAATACCACCCTAGATAGATGTGAAAGTGTGTCCAAACACTTTACAACACCATAAAAAGGGCTTGATTTAGGTACAAGAGGGGTCCATTAGGCCTAATTAGATGAATAAAGCTTGGAAAAGTGTGAAAATGTCTTACAACACTTTACAACACTCTTGTAAAAGGTGAAACTTAAACATATTTTAATTGAATAAGGGTCCTAGAGAGGTGTGAATGTTTACAACACCTTACAACACCACTCTAAAGTATAATTAAGTTAATTATGTGTCAATTATTTCAAATAAAGTGTGAAAAAAGATTACTTTTTTTGACACTACACACTCAAATAGAAAAGATACTCCCTCAAAACTTTTCTATCATCTTGTGTGCTATCATCTGCATGTCTGTAAACAATATGAACAAACATAGCCACTTGCACTAAATTGTAATATTGTCATTGGATTTCCTCTTGCGGAGCTAGAGTATAGTTTTCTACAAAATCAACCACTAATAGTATAGTTCCAACTGGAAATGTGTTTCCACATGCACAAAATTGTCCATCAATCCATTGAGCATGTTGAGAGTGTTTGACATATTTTGGTACAATCTTACTCTTAAATTTTTATATGAATGAATGCATGTACACTTACTTTTTCTGTAATTAAATCATAGCGTTTTCCAAATTTTTCGTCTTTTAAATAATAGTCAACATTCTTAAATCTTTTAACATCCACTAATTATTGTCCAAAATCATTTTCAACACTTTCATGCATACAAACTCTTAAGGTTGAAAGATTGCCACAACTAGTGCATTGTCTAGAAATACATGAACTTAAATAAAAGAATTTCCCATTAGATCTTTCACAAAACAAATTTGAAATAAAATCCTTTATTGTTTCAAGTGGCATATTAATACCACATTCCTGCATAATCATGTTAGTATGTAAAGTACAACGTATATATCAAAAAACATCATAATAATAACGAAATTGAACATTCATTTTACAACAACAAGATACTCATTGCTTATTTACATACTAGGGTTTACATTTTTTAAAAGACCTTTGACTTATTTTAATATTACTAGGTAACACTAAATCACCACAAAATTTTCTATAAAATTCAGTTTGCGTTGTATCTAATAGGTGTTTTGGATGAGGATCGTGAACTTTGGACCCCAATCTTAATTTTAAAACATCTCTAGCATTATATGATACCCTATTATCATGCCAATATTTTTCAATCAAATATTTGATTTCAAGATTCAATTTCATGTCAGACTTCAGGAGTTGACCACTAAAACTCCAACATTGGTTGATTGGATCATTTTCTATACTTTATCTTCTCTTTGCCACTCTTAGCAATGTTTTAGGATGTATTTTTAGAATTTCACTAATATTGCATACCATTATTTTATTCAAAGTTGCTTTATTAACTATAGCAGTTGTTATAGCTCATCTTGCTGCATTCTTATCTTTAGATCGACTATTTTTTCCAATAGACTCAATGGCACTAGCAATAGTAGACATAACATGTTTTAGTGATTGATCTTTTCTTCTTGGTTTAACAAAAATGCCTAACTTTTTCATTAGTTTTCACATTTTCCACATTCTCATCAATTGCATCATTAGTTGGCATTGAAATGAAAGTTTTTACGATAAAAAAATTCTTTGTATAATCTATTGGTATGCATTCTTATTTGTCTCCAAGAAATCTTACCAGGAAGATTATCCAAAATATCTCTTTCAATTTTTAAAAAAATATTTTTATTTTCAACATCACATTCTAGATTTCCATTTTCATTTTCAACTTTAAAACAATTTTCATTTTCATCAACAAAACAATTTTCATTTTCATTTTCAACAAAAGGATTTTCATTTTCATTTTCAACAACAAAACGATTTTCATTTTCATTTTCAACAACAAAACGATTTTCATTTTCATTTTCAGCAACAAAACGATTTTCATCTTCATTTTCAACAACAAAATGATTTTCATTTTCAATTTCATTTTCAACAACAATTTGTCTAAAATATTCTTCTCTACGAATATTATCAATGTCAACATTGTTAAATCCAACTTCTTGTAAAACTCCTACAAACAAAGTTTCCATTTCACTCAAAGGTGGATTTGAAGACATACCTGGATTTGTGCCTATTGAAACATTCTCCATAGTGGATTGAAAGGGGGATTTGAATACATACCAAGATTAGTTTGTATAATCGTATTATTTTCCAAATTAACCTCTTGCAAATTAGTATCATCTACAACCATGGTCTCCTCACTATTTTTATCTTCAATAGTTGTGGAATTGGATGCTTCAACATTATTCATTGATTGAACCCTCATTCTTCTATCTCTTTGTCATTTTGCCTCCTTCTCTCTCTTTGCTTAAATTTCTTCAGGGGTCAATTCCTTCCTATCTTTCCTCTTATTATGACATTGTGATCCCATGATTAATTTTTTTTGAAGTATGTAAAAATGAATGCTGGAATAGTGAATGTCTTCCTTCTTTGTTCTTCCTTCAAACGAGTAGCAAACGAACAAAATTCCACTCAAACACTATCCCAATGATGCCTTCTTTCAAAATTGAAATAAAATGCCAAGTTGGAGAGCCTCTACAAGACAAAATTTGATAGAAAATAGTGAAATTGTTGCTGTCGGCCATATAGAACAAGTTGTAGAATTACAATGTACTTGGTTAGCAGTAATTTTTTTTTAAAAAGGTCAAAAACAACTTAGGATCCCATTTACTAAACAAGATCCTATTCTATAAATCAAGATCTCATTTAGTAAATGGGATCGCGATTACTAAATGGGATCCCGATTACTAAACGATATCCTGATCCTTTTTCCAATAGATAGAATAATAAACATAGGAAATGGGATCATGTTTAGTAAACAAGATCTTGTTTATTAAAGAAATGGGATCCCGTTTACTAAATGAGATCCCGATTTGTAAAATTTGAAATTCAGGTTGGGTTTTTGCTTTGTTAACCAGTTTAGGAAAAGGGTTGGGGACCGAAACCTAGGCTTTGAACCTGGTTTGACTTGCAAGTTGAAGGTCCTACCAATGTCACAAGAAAATAGTGACTTTGGGCATATGTCTGAAGACATTTTTTGCAATTTTTTTGACGAAATGAAAACCCATTATAGATCAGACAATGTAGATTCCAAATATGTAATTTTTTTACAATTGGATTATTTTTTCTATTTTTCAATTAATTTATGATGAAAATAGTCCATAAACTTGAAGTATCAGGGCTTTTTAATATTTTAATAACTTTTTATTAAAATATTTTTTTGAAAAATGAATTGTACGAAAGTGTACTTCAGAAAATTATTTTTAATTTGAAAAAAAATAAAAAAATGATAAGTTTAGGTCATCTTATGTTTGATGTACACGACGATTTTTGAAAACAACAAATATGGCTAGTAAAAAATTAACAGAAAAGTTTATCATGTCTGGGTACCTATTTACGATTGGGAACTGTCATTTTTAGATGCAATTGGTGACGCTCAACTCACTCAGGTGTTCAAAACTCATTGTTATCAGTTCAAGAAGAGCGTGAAAAGGATTATTGGAGATGATATTTTGTACCCTCAGGCACGAAGGGTAATCTTTCCCTCACAATTAGTCTCTATCTTCCTTTCAAATGCATTTGATTTGTTGCAGTCGTTGCCTTAGCTTCAGTTAATTGCCGAAAAATTAGTCAGGGAAGTCTTCCTACAAGATAATAAACTACTTAAGGGGGTGCAAGCTTACGATTTGTGGAAAGGACAAGGTCAGGTTTGTGGTCTTTTCCCATGGGATGATCCCACAATACTGGTTTATAATTTCTGGGAGATCTTGGTTTTGCTGATGTAACACCCCACCACGAAAACCCAAAGGACAACACATCAAAACTACAATAATGGCACAATTTTTTTTAAAAGAAGAATAACAATGAACTGCATAACTCAACTTAACATGTAACTAAACTAAGTCATCTAAGGTTCCATGACTGCATTACTAACACAACTATAAACAAGAACATGACATTATATAAACAACATCAAAGATCATTTATAAGCAACTAACAATTATATACAAATTCTATTACATGAGAATACATCATAATCTATTACATTGATACATTTCTTACATAAATGCTTCCCTAAATACAATTGGGAAGAATACATCAATATTACAAATAATAGTACAATTGATATATAAGTCCAAAGTATAAACATACATACTGTCTCCCCGAACTGGAACATGAACTAGAATCTGCTACACAAGGTACAACCTCCACGCACACAAACAAGCAGCAAGAGAAATACCAATGGAGGAAAAAGCACCAACCTCCTGACCATATGGAACCCTAAGGTCCGCCCCCCGTGCTAGGAGATAACATAAGGTCCCACTAAAAACAAACAATCAAGAAGACAAAAGATAGACATAAACAAGGCTAAACATGGCTCCAATGCAACACTACGACAACATTAACATCACATAACCACATACATCGCTTACAACATTGACTTCACTTCTAGAGGCACACATATAACATAAGGGGATAACATAACTAGGGAATGCTAGACTACATTAGGGGAGAGTGTCATCGCATGGTCCTGGCATGGATTACCCTGATAGTCTCTCACTAGATGCTAGCCCCCATCTATGGTTACCCTGACAATCTTGCACTAGATGTCAGGCCCATAAGGTGACACATGTGGAACCAACATTCCTTTCATGAGGACAAGGAAGTTGATCTTGCCAACTAGGCCTTCTCAACCCATCCTTAGCCTAAACGAGCACTATAGGCATGGGTGAGGCATCCAATTATCTTGTTTAATGTGAGATCTACCCATCCCTCTAATTCATTTTAGGTTATCACTGTATTAAGAAAATCCCAAATGGGTTACCCAGGACACCACTTTGGGTTCTGACCCCCATTGAAAGCCACTCCCCCTACTTGTAACTAGTAAACCCTAGAAATCAAGCAAGACATTTACCATCTTGAATACTCATCAAATTCACATGAATCCAAAAAATAGTGCAAGGCATGAACCATATTGCACACATATCACAATCACAAGAATCTTTACACAGTGCAAGGCATTTACAATCTTGCACAAAACACAAAATTTTTCCAAACCATTCCCAAGGTAAAACCATCATAAGAATCATACATACAAATTACTCCTTCCCAAGCCTCTGGAATCCAACCTTTACAGTTTGCACAAAAGACTCCCACTATGACACTATTATGAAATTCACCTCCAATTTCCAATAAACAACACAATATTCATTTCAATCAATCATTACATTACAAACATGAATACTCCATAGATAAAACATTACTTCCATTTTGAACGATAACCAAATTCACCCATATTCCACTAATCAAACACATTACTTGATATTAACAATCAAATAATATGAAAAATACATTATTTTCATATTTCACATTACTCTTTAACTTAACCACATAACTTACTTATTTGGGTCCTTTACACATTAATTCAATAGTAATTATAATAATATTTATTCTAAATAACCAATTACATAATGATTATTGATTAAAGATGTAATCAACATTCACCTACAGAATAACTACCATAACTACCAGAAGTAAAATAACTTATTTACCCTTTTAAACCTGAAACATATAAATTAAACAACCCTAAAATTATAACTACATTCACCACTTCAATGTAGTGGAATATAAAGAAAAAATTAAACTCAATACCCAAGTCTTTAATTTCTTCAAACTCAAAATCATTTAAAAAGATTTTAACATACTATCAACCAAAAACACATAATCTTTTCAACTCTAATCAATCCCCTTTTCTTTCTATTGATTAAAGGGTTTTAATTTCAAGTAAGATACTCATATAATGGGCTATGAAATGCCTATCTATTTGAATGATAAAACAAGTGTTATTTAAAAACTATATCCCAAATCTATTTATTCATTTAATAAGCAATACGATATTTGACAAGAGTCAATTTACATCCAATTGCAAGTTTTAATCTGAAACATGTCTACTTCTACAAGTTCCTTTATTGACCTAAAGCTTATTCTAATAGTTATACCTAAACATCTTTCATGATTCTAACAAAGATCAACACTCAAATATTTACAAAAGATAATCTACCTCATTTATTTAACACATCCTCCAAATATCTAACTATGATTAAATCAATTTTATTCCAATTTAATTTTCTAATTACTTAACTACCAATCTTTTAATTCTGAAGCAAGAAAATTCTTTTACTAACACCATTTAATACTTTCATCCATATACATATATAAATAAAATCAAATGCAAGTGAAATGAATCTACCAAGTATCAAATACAATGTGTTGCGTTTCAATGACATCCAACACAACAGACATATACGTCAAATAAAAGGCATAGTGCAATATTGAATACTCTGCAACTTATAAGATGAGATATCTAATTATAGTCAACACCTAATAATCGAATTCCAACATGCAACGATCAACAAAATATTAATATTTCCATTGATCTCCAAGTATAATATAGCAGATGCAAACTCACAAACAATATCAAATATTGGCGATTTCCAATGTGATGGAACTTTAATGCATACAGGTTTTGAACACCTAAAGTAGAAAATAGCTAAAGAACCAAAAATCTCAAACCATAGCATCAAACCGCCCCAAGTAGAAATTGAGAAAATGAGATTAAGAAATCAGGGTTGACGCCAGAAGGAGAAGGCACAACATGCAGAGAGGACTGGGATGGTGCAGTCCTAAAAGAATTTAGAAACTTTCAAGCAAATGCAATTGGTAGGGTTAAGGCCGATTTCCAAAAATAGGGGCTGCACTGGTAGCCAAAACGACTCAAGAGACTTTCAAGCAAAGATGATAGGTTGGGTGCGTGGGTGGCAAGTTGTTTAAATAGCCCATGGCAAGCATGAATGCATGCATCGACCCCAAAGGGGAGGCACCCAAGTTAGACAAAATGCCACAAAGAGATGTCATCTCATGGAATGATGTGATAGCAGGCTGGGTGCGCAACCAGGATTCAATGAAATAGCTTAGAAAATTTTAAGAAAATGCTATTAGCTGGTGTAAGGCCAAACTCTCGAACCTTTGTCAGCATACTCATAGCCAATGCTTAAGGTGAGGAAGCACAAAGAGGTAATTTTTTTTTGAAAGATGGCCTCCAAAGAGATCTCAATGCATGGAAATATATGGCTAGAGGTTGTGCACAAACTGGATTTGTTGAAAGGCTAAGAAATAAAACATAGGACAAACATTTAAATAGCATAGAAAATACACAAAATTTAATATGGAAAACATTTAAAGTAAAGGAAAAATATATACAATATTGCATACAAACCACAAAGGAGAACGTAGAAAGATACGATGCTAATTCATTTATATGTCAAGATTATTAACTCTTACACAATGAATCAGCCTTTTTTATTTATGTAAACAAAAACCATGGTGAAGGCTTACCTCCAGGCCTGCACATTAATCCTTCTGTAGTTGAACTATGGAAGAAATCGATCCAAAGTGATGGAATTGATAGCATAACTTTGGAAGGCGAGAATATGAAAATCATGTATATAAGAGATCCTTGCAACTTCCCAAAATCAGTACCTCCCAAAATCCCTATTCAAAAATCCCCACATAAAATTTTTCTTGCAAGCCAAGTTTTTTCTTTCCCTCCTGGAAGCAAAAATCCCCCAAAAGCATTCGATTTCTTCTTTTTTATGCAAATAATTAATTTTGCAGGTGCATGCAATCAGTAACTGTCATGCAATAAATTAGAAGAAAACTGACTTATTCATTATCACATTATTTTCTTTCTATTTATTACTGTTTATTAATTGTAGCTTTCCAATATAATATTTTATTTAATATTTTATCACGCTTTTAATTTATTATCAACTATAATTATTAATAATTCTATTTATATTTGATTACCTAAATACTTGTTAATTAATAATTTAATTTAATGAATCAATTAACCAAGAACAACATTTAACAAACAACTTAACTAAACAACCCAAAACAACATTTATCAAACATCATGAAAGGGTGAATCATGGAGGGGCACTACATCCTCCCCCCCTAAGATTTGACTTACTCCTGGAAGTCGCAAGGTTAGAATAAAAACATACACACATTAGTTATAAAATTTGTTAAATAATACTACGTTCACCTTTCCTTTAATGTAAATACAAGCAACATCAAATAATCAAGCAAACCAAATGTCAAACAATTACCTAAACCCTAACTAAGGTCGAGAAGCAGGACCAACTGACCATAGGCATTAGACAACACAGACGAGGTGAAAGATTAGATACTCATCCTTTTCGAGGATGATGGCTAGAGTACTAGTAGATTTACAAATTACAAAATTATACAAATTGAAAAGAAAAGATTAATTGTAAATAAATGCAATGATTATTAACTTGATAATTGATTAAGAATGAGTATAAAATAAATATCAAGAGATGAGCTTTCTAGAATGGCAATTGCTAACTAGAAAATAGGCAAAGAATTCCCAATACTTTGAAAGCAATAATCCACCCAAAATTGCAATGGGAGATAAGGAAAATGAACCCACATAGGCATAACTGAATAAAGAATAGTTCACCCTTCACAACTTGGTGAAACCATTGCAAAACTTAGAAGATCTTAAAGATAAAGAAGAATTATGATCTATATAATATAGAATTAGTATCCACTTTGATGACTACAAAATTTTCAACCATGGGTTTATCATGCTTTTTTAAATTTGGTAAGAAGGCTTATTTAAGATCCTTGAGCAATGTATTTCCTAATGCTCCCTTGTTCTTACATATCTCAATTCAGTTTAATTCAAAGAGTTCCATCAAATGCTTTATCTAAAAGCAATTTTTTTTTTTCAATTGGTATTCCATGAGATGTTTCATAAAAAGATTCCAATATATTTAATCTTTTGATTGGAACAAATCAATTAAGAAAATGATACCTAATCTTCACAACACTTGCAAAACATAATATTCAAATGAAAATGACAAAATCCTTCACAACCTAAGTTGTTAATTGAGGAAAAATAAAATGTTTCCAACTTCCACCATTGTACACATTACAATTGGTTGTATATTGTTGTAATGGAAAGGAGGATAATTAAAAAATGTCTTGTGCTTGCTAGACTTGAGGATGATCATATGATTTTTGTGTGGAAAACTAGGACTTCTCAATTGTTGTGTGGATGTTTCTCTTTTTGATTGTTTTGCATGCCATCATAAGGGATCAAGCTAATTGAATGTGACATGGAGTGATTCAAAGTGTTTGGGTGTGAAAGAGCACCATGCTTAGCATAAATGTACCCATCCAAACGTGTTGGAATAGTTCATTTGGTCACATGAGTTGCATAATGAAAGTCGCACCACTTTGCAATTTTACACTGCTTGCATTTGACACTTTTTCCATCAAGTGAAAATTGGACACCACGGGAAAATGACTCCGATATAACAAAAACCGAGATAGGTTATTGTAGAGGGGTCCAACGCGATCCCATAGGATCAGAATAAGAGTTTGTAAGTGTCACGGTTTCTGAGTAACAGCCTACTAAAGATTGCTGCCATTTTGCACTTTGGACCCTTAAGGGATCGAGTCGGTTGAACGTAGCTCAGAACGATTATGTGTGTTTATGTGTGAAAGAGGACCATTCCTAGCGTAAACATACCCATCCAGACACATTGGAATAGTCTGTTTGGTCACATGAGTTGTTGAACGAAAGTTGCACCACTTTGTAACTTTACACTACTTGCATTTGACACTTTTTCCATCAAGTGAAAATTGGACACCATGGGAAAATGACTCTGAGATAATAAAAATTGAGAGAGGTTATTGTAGAGGGGCCCAACATGATCCTATAAGCTTAGACGAAGAGTTCATAAGTTTCACGGTTTCTGAGTAATATCCCGTCAAAGATTGCTTCCCTTTTGCACTTTGGACCCTTAAGGGATCTAGTCAGTTGAACGTAGCTCAGAGCAATTCAGTTTGTTTGGGTGAAAAAGAGGACCATTCCTAGCATAAAAGTACCCATCTAGACACATTGGAATAATTTGTTTGGTCACACGAGTTGCAAAATGAAAGTTGCACCACTTTGCAACTTTACATTGTTTGCATTTGACACTTTTTCCATCAAGTGAAAATTGGACACCATGGAAAAAAAAATTTAAAATAACAAAAATTGAGAGAGGTTATTGTAGAGGGGCCAAACACGATCTCGTAGGCTCAGACTGAGAGTTTTTAAACATCATGGTTTCTGAGTATTATCCCATCAAAGATTGTTTCCCTTTTGCACTTTGGACCCTTAAGGGATTGAGCCAGTTGAACGTAGCTCAAAGCAATTCAGCGTGTTTGGGTATGAAAGAGGACCATGCCTAGTGTAGATGTACCCATCTAAATGTGTTGGAATAGTCTGTTTGGTCACATTAGTTGTAGAACAAAAGTTGCACCACTTTGCAACTTTACATTGCTTGCATTTGACACTTTTTCTATCAAGTGAAAATTGGACACCATGGGAAAATGACTCTGAGATAACAAAAACAGAGAGAGGTTATTGTAGAGGGGTCCAATGTAATTGCATAGGCTCAGATGGAGCATTCGTAAACATCATGGTTTTTGAGTAATAGCATGTTAAATATTGTTGCTCTTTTGCACTTTGGACCCTTAAGGGATTGAGTCAGTTGAACATAGCTTAGAGTGATTTAGCGTGTTTGGGTATGAAAGAGGACCATGCCTAGCATAAATGTACCCACCTAGATGCGTTGGAACAATCTGTTTGGTCAAACAAGTTGCAGAAAGAAAGTTGCACCACTTTGCAACTTTACATTGCTTGCATTTGACACTTTTTCCAACAAGTGAAAACTGGTCACCATGGGAAAATGACTCCGAGATAATAAAAAATGAGAGAGGTTATTATAGAGGGGCCCAACATGATCTAGTAGGCTTAGATAGAGAGTTCATAAGTGTCACAGTTTTCGAGTAGTAGCCTGACAAAGATTACTGCCCTTTTGCACTTTGGACCCTTAAGGGATCGAGCTGGTTGAATGTAGCTCAAAGTGATTCAACGTGTTTGGGTGTGAAAGAGGACCATGCATAGCATAAATTTACCCATTTATACCTATTGGAATAGTTCGTTTGGTCACACAAGTTGCAGAACAAAAGTTGCACCACTTTGCAACTTTACACTGTTTGCATTTGACACTTTTTCCATCAAGTGAAAACTGGACGCCACAAAAAAATGACCCTGAGATAAAAAAGCTGAGAGAAGTTATTGTAGAGGGACCCAACAAAATCTCGTAGGTTCAGATGGAGAGTTTTTAAGTGTCACGGTTTCCGAGTAATAGCCCACCAAAGATTGCTACCCTTTTGCACTTTGGACCCTTAAGGGATTGAGTTAGTTGAACGTAGCTCGAAGAAATTCAACATGTTTGGGTGCAAAAGAGGAAAATTCCTAGTGTAAATGTACCCATCCAGATGTGTTGGAACATTCTCTTTGGTCACACGAGTTGCAGAACGAAAGTTGCACCACTTTGCAACTTTACACTGCTTGCATTTAACACTTTTCCAATCAAGTGAAAACTGGACACCACGGGAAAACAACTTCAAGATAACAAAAATTGAGAGATATTATTGTAGAGGGGCCTAGCATGATCTTGTAGGCTCAGACAGAGCATTCATAAGTGTCATGATTTTTTGAGTAATAGCCTGTCAAAGATTGCTACCCTTTTGCACTTTGGACCCTTAAGGGATCAAGCCGGTTGAATGTAGCTCAAAGCAATTTGATGTGTTTGGGTGAAAAAGAGGACCATGCATAGTGTAAACGTACCCATCCGGATGCGTTGGAACAGTCTGTTTGGTCACATGAGTTACAGAACGAAAGTCGTACCACTTTGCAATTTTACACTGCTTGCAATTGACACTTTTTCCATCAAGTCAAAATTGGACACCATGGAAAAATGACTCCGAGATAACAAAAACCAAGAGAGGTTATTATAGAAGTTCCCTACGTGATCCCGATGCCTTAGATGGAATGCCCATAATTGACATGGTATCTGGGTAATAGGCCGTCAAAGATTGTTTCCCTTTTTACATTTTGGACTATTAAGGGATTACGTTGCATGAATTACAAATGTTTGAGGGCAACAATAAATTTAAAAATTTGAGTAAATATCATTACAAATGTTTATGTGAATAGATGATATGCTATATTGATATTGATATAATCATTAGGTTGATTTATTTTAAAAAATGATTTTTTTATAATAAGTTAGTCAATTGATACTAGTTATAATAGGGAGAGAATAAAAGAAGAAAAATAATTATTGGTAACCATCAATGGTTATTACACTCACTATATTAATAAGATGATGTTTACAATAAAATGAGATTTATTTGGTTGTCCTAATTCTTCCGTTTGTGCTACAATTGTCTAATATGCTTCATACTCCATTCTGAAACCCAAGTGATTGTACTTGTAGGCACAATATTTTTGCAAAAATATCAAGTGGTAATACAAAATCATGAGAAAAAAATCAAACTATATGAATTCCAACACCCCACTTAAATCAAATATTGAATCAATGTGCCCCATTTTCATGCACACAAAATCAGCTTATAAGATTCTCTCATAATAACCAAAAATACGATTCAAGGATGCCTTAGGTACTCTATTCTCACAGATCTTTTACAATGTCACTCATACATTCAAAATTCTCTTATAATGTCTACATCATAGGTGCTCATGATGAGGTTAAGTTCAAATGAATAACTTGAGATTCCCTCGTAAGCTTCACATGCTCTTTTATAATGGCTTCAAATCAGAATTGAGATTTTTCAAGATCATCAAAATAAGGATGTTGCATTGCTTTTTTGGCTGAGATTCTCTTGGATGGCTCATAAATCAACATTTTCTACAAGGAGACACCAATCAATTTTTATTAGTTTACTTACAAATAGGAAAAGTAAAAGAAGAAAAAGAAAGAGCATCCAAAATAGAAATGAAATGAAAATAGATGAAAGACACTTACAGACAACAAATCCACACCATTTGGTTCCAACTCAAGAACAAGGCATAAATATTGATGCTTCCATTGAGGATAGGCATGCCAATCTCTTAACTTAGTCACTCTTGGTCATACATTTTCATTGGGAGTTTCAAGATACCTATTGCACACAACACCTCTCATAAATAGAATAACTTGAAATTCGAGATGCTCTTATAATGTCTACATCATAGGTGCTCATGATAAGGTTAACTTCAAATGAATAACTTGAAATTCCCTCGCTAAGATTCACACGCACTTTATAATCGCTTAAAATCATATTTGAGATTTGTCAAGATCATGAAAATAAAGATGTTGCATTGCTTTTTTGGCTGAGATTCTCTTGGATGGCTCATAAATCAACATTTTTTGCAAGGGGACACCAATCAATTTTTAGTAGGTTAGTTACAAATAGGAAAAGTAAAAGAAGAAAAAGAAAGAGCATCCAAAATGGAAATGCAATGAAAATAGATGGAAGACACTTACAAACAACAAATCCACACCATTTGGTTCCAACTTGGGAACATCAAGGCTTAAAAATTGATGCTTCCATTAAGGATAGGCATGCCAATCTCTCAACTTAGTCACTCCTGGCCATACATCTTCATTGGGAGTTCCAAGATACCTATTGCACACGACAACCTCTCATGAATAGAACGTAACCAAAATATTACTTTCCAACCTTTTGGAAACTTGTAACCTATTATAAAAACAACACAATTTAATCTTCCACTTGGTTTACTAATCTATTGAGAATATCCTACATCATTTTTTTTGCATATTTTTGAGAAAAAATAAAATACCATTGAACTTTGTATCCTTTGCCACAATTCTAAACATAAAGTGTGCTACATTTGCAAGTCTGATAACTTCATCAATCACCTACATACATGATATAAACATTAGATGATGACATTTGCATGATAACATTGGCATCATACAAATTATTGTGCATACTTACAAATTAATCTAACAAACCATCCAGGTCTGCTCTACTCTTTATTGTGTCAAGTATTGCCTCATGGTCAAACTCACAAACCTTCCACAAGGTCTTGTTCAAAGGTCTACCCCCATATTTGGTCAAATGAACATTGGATGCCATGACAAGGTTCGAGTAATGAAGAATCTTTTGATGCATGTCAAAGTCCTGAAACAACCAATATTTAACACTCTTATGTGGGTACCTTCTAAGCCACATTCTATTAACAACAACTGAGCTTGTAGGGTATTTGATGTTTTCTCCATCTATAACTAGGGCCTCCAATTTCTTTTTGGCCTCAACACAATGACATAAATAATAGTTCATTCCCTCTTCATTGTCTTCATCTGCAATAACTGCATAAATGTGCCCTGCATTGATATGTGCAGAAAATTAGATGAAATTAGTCAACATTACAAATACACTACAAAGTAAGATAACAATAGGAATTTCAAAAACTATGCAAGTAGATATATTACCTGGTTGAACTAGATTTGATATGGGGTCAAAGTCAACCGATGAATCCATCTGTGTTAGTTCCAATGCTGTCGGAGGGCGACACATGTGAAGTGGGCTAAGATAACTTAACGACCATTTCTCAACCCACTCCTTTGACTCACAATCATCCTAGGATTGCATTGTACATGGAGAATAAAAGCATGCCATATTCTGTGTATTGATACTCCATGATCCTACATTTGAGCTAAGGAAAGAGTGTATCTCACTCGATCCTATTAGTGTACAACAATCCTCATATGGTGCAATGTTAGTATCATCCATCAAAAAAAAAAAACCTACGAACTGAAGATGTACCTTCATTACCTAGACCCATCGAAGCATTACACCACTCAACGATTTATTTTGCATCTGTCAAATTTTTATTGTCTTTATACTTTAACTCTTCACATGCTAATGCTCTTATCACACATGCTCCTCCACCATCATGCTCCCCCTTTCCATCCCCGACCTCACAAAAGTTCCACAAATACTAAACACCTATTGGCATGCATCCTGCTCAACCGGTAGAACATGTGTGAGTTCTTGAACCGTGCTGCATAGTTATCTGACCATATTATATGTTGACCATATGCTATGCCCCTGTGAGCCAAATCACAATAGAAAAATTGGAAGCAACCTTGCATGAGCTCTGGAGAATGTGTGCGATCATCACTAATATAAAAGTGATACTTCCTCAATATCTTCCTTTGGTCCTCTGTACTATTAGCTGCACGAATGAATGCTATGTGCACAAATATCAAAACCTTTGTGGAGTTGTAATATTGTGAGTGTACCTCATGCTGTGGCTGTAGAGTGTAGTTCTCTACAAAGGAAACCACTGAAAATATGCTGCCAATTGGAAATGTGTCCTTGCATAAATTAAATTGCATGTCCAACCATTGGGCTCTATGGGTATGCCTTGCATACTCATACACTATATTTTCACTAAACATAGACATAAACTGATACACTAGAATTTTTTGAATAACCAAATCACACCTTTTTGCTTGATTACCATCTTTATAACGTATGCCACTGTTTTATACTTCTCAAACTCTACTAGTTTCTTTCCCACCTCATGTGTGCTTTCCATATGTTGACATATTGACATACGTTGTAAGCCACCACAATGTTGACACGAACTATCCAAGCATAGTTTCCTGTAGAATATATGGCCATCCTCTATTTGACATAATTTTTTTGATAAGAACTCTCTTGAAGATGTTGGTGGGGCTTCTATGCCACAATCCTACAAAACATCATTAGTATGCAAATCTAAACATATAGAAGGATAAACATCATAATGGTTAGAGAATTCAATATGTAGTCTACAACAACAAGTAGTGCATGTGTGATTTATCTTGCCATAAAAATGTTTAATCATTTCAAAATATCTTTGAAAAATTTAAATTTGAGGATAATCCTATTTAAATTTATGAAAAAAATTGGGTTTGAGTCGTATCTAAAAAATACTTTGGATGTGGCTCATAGTTTTGACTACCGATTCTCATTCTTACCATATCCCTTTGATTCAGAGATGGCCTTGTGTTATTCTTCCAATATTATTCAATTAGTGTTCTCAATGCTTCAACAACTTGTTTATCTTTTTGTGGGAGTCTCCTTGAGAATGCCCATAATTCATTTGAATCAGTGCCCTCAATTCTTTGCCTCTTTTGAACAACTCTTGATAAAGTTTTTAATTCTTAATTGTTCACTCATCTTTCTAATGAGACGAGATCTACTTGTTTGAATACTCACCAAAGTCGATGTAATGACATGTCGGGTGACATTACTATACTTTGAGTGTGAGGTCTTACCCACACTCTCATATGTATCCATTAGATTCTTCAAAATAAAGTTTTAACTTGAATCATTCGATGTTCTCAACCCAAGAATCTTCATGATGTTTCTATACTTTATACTCCACATCATTTCAACAAATAGTTGAAATCTTGTAGTCTCATTTATCCTTTCAAAGAAAAATTTCCAAATCTTATCAACATATCTTCTAGAAGTGCATGCTGGAATCTTACCTTCTATGTGCTGCAAAATATCCTCATCAATATTAATCAAATACTTTGGATTTCTATGCAAAATTCTAGGTGGTGTTCTCCTAGGTACATACATCTCAACATTAGGAATTTCATCAATATTTAAGTGAGGTGGGCTATATCACGTACCTTCAATCGAGGGTGGAATAGACAACATACCTTGAGGTTGACATGGGGATGATGGCATACCTTCTTCGTCAAATCTGAGTGATGATATACTCTCAACTTTAGATGTGGTGGATGGTGTCCCTTCGTATTCACTTGCGGTAGATGGTGTCCTCCCATATTCACTTGTGGTAGATGGTGTCCCTCCATATTCACTTGTAGTAGATGGTGTCCCTCCATATTCACTTGCGGTAGATGGTGCCCCTCCATATTCACTTGTGGTTAATGGTGTCCCTTCATATTCACTTATGGTAGAGGGTGTGTCTCCAACTACGGTATTCAAATATGTCTTACCACAATGCTTTCGCATTCATTCCCTTTGTGTTGCCAATGCCTTTTCTCTTTTTGATGGTTGAGGTTCCTCTTCAATTGGCTTGTTTTCGTCAATTGTATCCAATTTCTTCTTCTCACAATATTTCCTCACCCATTCTCTATTTTTTTCTTTATTGGCTTCATACTCTTCGTTTGTTGGCTTATTCCTTGTTTGTTTCCTTGGCATGGAGGATAATTTTACTTGTAGCATGGTAATGTGACAAATATTAGTTCCTAAAAAATGAATCCATATAAATAAATGAAATATATGTCATTCAAGGCTTCATACAAAATACTTACAATCATCCTATAGAGGAGTATTTCTAGCATGGAAAAAGGTCACATGATTTTTTCCGATGGAATTCCTTAAAGAAATGTGGTAATGTAGCATGCCATGATTGCAAGATAGGCTCAAAATGGAAGCATGGAAAAGGCATGTGAATTGTTTGACAATAATGTTTTTGTAGACATGTATGCAAAATGTGGTACCTTTGACAAGCTAGTGAGCTCACTAGCTTGCCAATGCGGTAGGGTTGACAAGGTAGGGGCAGTGTATGCCTCATAGAAATGGGGTCATCACTGTGAGACCCCATTTCGCTACCCCTACCTTGTCAACCCTAACGCATTGGCAAGCTAGTGAGCTCACTAGCTTGTCAAAGGTACCACATTTTGCATACATACGAAAACATTATTATCAAAAAATTCACATGCCTTTTCCATGCTTCCATTTTGATCCTATCTTGCAATCATGGCATGCCACATTACCAAATTTCTTTAAGGCATTCCATCCAAAAATTCAGGTGAGCATTGGAAAGCTAGTGAGCTCACTAGCTTGTCAATGCTACCAAATTTTGCATACATTTCTATGAAAAAATTATTGTCAAACAATTCAAATTCCTTGTCCATGCTTCCATTTTGACCCTATCTTGCAATCATGGCATGCCACATTACCACATTTCTTTAAGGAATTCCATCAAAAAAATCATGTGAGCATTGGCAAGCTAGTGAGCTCACAAGCTTGCCAATTCAGTAGGGTTGACAAGGTAGGGGTAGCGTATGCCTCATAGAAATGGGGTCTCACGGTGATGTAGCATGAGTAAATCACCATGAGACCCCATTTATATGAGGCATACGCTTCCCCTACCTTGTCAACCCTACCAAATTGGAAAGCTAGTGAGCTCACTAGCTTGTCAATGTTACCACATTTTGCATACATTTCTATGAAAACATGATCATCAAACTATGTGTTTGAATATGTGATCTAACTAAAGAGATATAAACCAACACACCAATAAGACATTAAATCAAAAGAAACTAATTGAAAAGTAAAGAAAACTCTTAAAACAATAGCTCCTTCGAAAGCGTCTTATTGTGCTCTATCTCCAAGGATTCGTTGCAAGTACTGGCCCTCAGTTGGTGTAAGCAACAACTTGTTAGAATGACAACTTCGGAGAACGATCTTATGCAAAATGCATGTCTATTTGCTAAATGATTTAAGCTATGATGTGAAAACTAAGATGTTATGAACTTGAAATAAAAATTCCTGAAAAGATTGCTAAATGTTGATTAGAATGCGACTATAGTAATAGCACTAAATTCACAAAATATAGGATTGTTTTCAACTCACAAAGAGGCTATATTTATAGGGTTTTTGAAGGAAAAAGCTTAGTTGGCAAAGATCAATGGTTGAGATTCAGTTTGGTAAGATGAACGGTGAGAGATTTGGAAGTTAAGAAAAAGATGGAAGCTAGAGAAAAAGAAGGAAGATGTTTCCTTCTCACAAAACCTTTCACTAAAAAATGAAGGCAACTTGCCATTTGCCATCTTTAGTTGAGTTGGTTTTGTAGTTGAAGATAATTTATCAATTAAATAATAAAATTATTTAATTTCATGTAACATGTGGTTTTTGGAAACTTCTAATTAAATATTGAAAAATATTTAATTATGTGTGAAATGTGGATAAGAAGTTTCTAATTAAATATTTTAAATATTTATTTAAATGTGAGATGGCTTTTTAGAAGATTTAAAGATGATTTCATGATTTTGAAAAAAGAAGAATATTTAGAAGATTTAAAGATGATTTTATGATTTTGGAAAAAAGAAGAATATTTACTTTATTCAAAATAAAGCAATGTGATTTTTAGAAGATTTAAAGATGATTTTATGATTTTGGAAAAAAGAAGAATATTTACTTTGTTCAAAATAAAGCAATGTGATAATTAAATTAAATAAATTGTAAAACTTATTTAATTTAATTAAGAATAATTAGAAAAGTGATTAAATTAAATAAGTAATTAAACTTATTTAATTAAGATAGAAGAATTAGAAAATGAACAATATAAATAAATAATTAAATTTATTTATATGTAGATTGAATTAGAGATTTAATTAAATAACTTGTATTTAATTAATTACCAGGCTTATTATAATGTGACCATTTTTAGATGTATACCTTTTTCCCCTCTTTGAAGTGACGTGTGAAACATATTGCTTCAAAGAAAATATTCCTGCCTTTGCTACGTTTGATTTTTCCCTTGGTCGGAAAATTTTAACCGATATGCCCCTGATAAAAAAAAGGTGCCTGATATGCCTTTTGATTTGAATCTGATATGTTTCTAATTGAAAAAAATGCGGCTGCTATTGATGATGCCCCCTTGGGAGGTAAATCATTGATGATGAGAAAAATGTTGAGTTGATGATGAAATTCAGATAATGAGAGGAATGCAGTGATTTAGCTCCCGATAATTGATTAAAAGATGCCCCAGTCAAACTACAAGCCAAGATGGATTGATGATGATGATGATAGTGTTGTTGATGAGGGAAGGATACATCCCAATGATGATGATGATGATGATGATGAGAGTGTTGTTGATAAGGGAAGGATACATCCCGAAACAACACAAGGATAGGGAAGGATACATCCCGATGATGATGATGGTGATGAGAGTGTTGTTGATGAGGGAAGGATACATCCCAAAACAACACAAGGATAGGGAAGGATACATCCCAATGATGATGATGATGATGATGATGATGATGATGAAAGTGTTGTTGATGAGGGAAGGATATATCCCGAAACAACACAAGGATAGGGAAGGATACATCCCGATGATGATGGTAATGATCAAGGCTTGCAGTAAAGCTAGGAACAAGATCAAAGGTATGATTAAATGATTTGTGCTAGATTGAATGGATTGATTAGATGAGATTGGAAGAAAGGGATTGGATGAATTGATTGAGATGAGATTGGAAGAAATGATTGGATGGATTGATTGAGATAATGTAGATGAGATGTGATGAATATGATAATTCTCATGCACAAACTAATATGGATTCCATCTATATTAACCATGCAGATTTTAACTATGCAAAATGAACTACACACCGTTGTCATTCTGTGAGCCAACTTTATGCTTACTTATCATCATTGAGCCTTTTGATATGTTGAAAGTTAGTACAAGCATCAAAGGGGATATTAGCACCGATGATGACCTGAGTACAACTTTCATGATGTTTGATATAGCAAGTTAATACAAGCATTGAGGTATAATTGAACCAAAATGACCTGAGTATTGCTTGCAAAAATAGACAAGAGTTAATCCTTTTCCCATGCAAATTTTGAAATATCATCAATGATACGTTTGTAGAGCATGTCCCACAAAAAATTCACATAGTAATAACGATTAAATCATAGACACCAATCAAAGAAAAATCATATTCCTTCCTCGTGACTCTAGTTCAGTACATCATTGAGTCACTCGAGAGATATGATGTCATCAAATTCAAAACAACTACTGTTCAAAGTTATGCTACTGATATTCCAAACATTATTCAAATTTAGATCATCTAGATATGAGTCATGATATGAAATTTTCTGATAACTGGTGTGATACAGATCAATGATTGGATATTGTTTGCAAGATTTGATTGTTTGTGCATTTATGATTGTGAAACTATTGATGTCCTTGTCTTGCTGTATCTGTGGAACCTAAAAGTTGATTTAAGCTCAAAACAAGTTTCCTCTAGTGAGTTCAGGATTTTTCCCCCAGTCTAGGATGAGACATGACTATTTTATTGATTTATTTTTTGGATTTTGGAAATATTTTGATTTTTTTGGATTTTGATGTTTTCTTGATTTTTTTGGATTTTGATTTTTTGATTTTGATTTTTTGGGATTTTGATGTTTTCTTTTTTGGATTTTTGTTGTTTTGATTTTTTGATTTTGATTTTGTTTTGATTTTTTTTTTGGATTTTGATGTTGTTTTGATTTTTTTTTTGGATTTTGATGTTGTTTTGATTTTTTTTTTGGACTTTGATGTTGCTTTGATTTTTTTGAATTTTTCAAGGACATTTAAGATGAAATGAGATGACTAATTGAAGAAACAAGATGACCCAAAATATAAGAGAAGATGCATGATGAAGGATATGGTGTGGAAGATTTGGATGAAGTGAATAGGATAAGATGCATGATTTTCAAGAAGATTCTTAACCTTGTCAAGATCAAAGGTGAAAATGAGGATAATGACCATGTGAATGATAAGAGGAAAATGGAAGATAGTATATGAATAGGGAGATGGATATGAAATACAATATTTTCATGATAAGGGGATGAAGGAAGGTTTTAAGCATCAAGTTTCATGACTAATATCCCTCAAATATGTGCTCTAATAGACCATGGGAATGGGAATTAGACTTATAAATGTTGGCATGATAGTAGAAGCTAAGGCCTTATTCAAAGCTTTGAATTAAAGGAGGAGAATGGGGATTGGATGTTGGATAATGGATAGGAGATTGAAAGGCTTGGTGATGGATAGATGGAAAGGATAGAAAGATTAACATTGGCACACACCTTTAAGGGTGATGGAGTGATGGAGGAAAAATGGATTTGGAAGGTGATATGTTTTTAGATGGGAGATGATGAGAAGCTTTCGGATTAGCAAATTTGGATGCCAATTTTGATTTTATTGCTTCTATGAGACTTTTAGGAATCCACACGACTTTTGATTTTGATATTTTCTTTATGGGCCTTTGTGGCCTTTGAGATTTTTCTCTTTGATTTATGGACCTTTGCGGTCTTTGAAATGTTTCTTTTGAATTGATGGGCCTTTGTGGCCTTTTAAATTTTTCTTTTGCTTTGATGGGCCTTTGTGCCCTTTTGAATTTTTCTTTTAATTTTTGGAGCAAATTTTATTTTATTTTTGCATGACTCTTCGAGGAGACATGTTGAGCCTTTGATATGTGTGGATTTTTATATTGAAGCTTTTGACATTTGGCACCCAAATTGCTTCCAAAAGCAATGGGAGGAGTGTATTGAGATGACCGATATGGAGGTATGATGGATGAGTTAATGTAGGAAGAATTTTGAAAGTGGATCAAGGATGTGTGCCTTTTTTGTTCTTGAAGAATAGGAGATGGAGAAATGTGGGACCCTAATATGGATGGAAGGGTTGATGAGCTAGGGTTGGGATGATAAGGACCAAGGATAGATTGAAGGTTTGATGAACTAGGATAAGGACCTAGGATAGATGGAGTGTTTGATGGACTAGGATAAGGACCTAGGATAGATGGAGAGTTTGATGGACTAGGATACCTAGGTTGAGCATGAGGTGTATAACCAAGGCCATGAGAATATGGATATGCTTGGACAAAAAGGGGTTCTAGGATACCTTGCTCATGAAGGCCTAAGCCTTTGCCTTTGTAATACATAATTTCACACATTCGTTTACCCATGGGATATGCATTGTTTGTGAAACAAGATGCGAGTCTATTTTGAGGAGGATATGATATGGATGAAAGGATAGGTGTTGGAAGTAAACTAGAGTGGATAAAGGTGGAGGATCCCAATTTATAGGTGCAGGGTTCATGGATAGCTTGAAGAGGTGTGAGAGGCTCTTGACATGAGGATGATGGGATACTTTGATCTTGACTAGGAAAATAATCGTTAGATGAAGGAGATGGAGTAGCTTGATCATCAGATGGAAGGGAATATTTGGATAGGATGGAAGAATTGTTCTGCTCTTGGGATGCAATGGAATCATAAGAGAGTATGGATTCATTGAATGAGGTGGACGAAGAACTTGGAAGAACATTTTGTTCTTGAGATGGAAGAGGATTATCATGGGTGAATAATGAAAGGAGGGGATCATCATATGGTTCTTGAGAGATGGGATCTTGATCAAATATAGGAAGGGTTTGTAGAATTTTGGTATCATGGGATGGAGTGGAAAGAATGTTTTGATCGAGATGTGTAGATTGAAATGAATCATTGGATGTAGAGGATATGATAGAAGAAGGTGATTGAATGGAATCGTTATCTTGGGTGAAAGAATCATGAGGTTCATTTTGAATTATGGGGGATGAAGATAAATGCATGACATGACAAGATTGGTCAATTTTATTTGATAGCTTAGATTTGGGCTTCTCATTTATCCTTTGCAAAAATTCAAAAATATTGAACTTAGATGATGTTGTTTTTGGAGGAGAAGAGGTTACACTCATATTTCCGTCAAAGGAATTCTTATTTGCACCCCCTTGTATTTCCTTGATTTTCCTTTGGAGTGCTCTTATTTGTTGGGTAAGAGTACTAAGATCATTTAAGGGAGTTTCAGTCTTTTCAGGATCTTCCTTAATTTTCTCCATATCATAGTTAGAGGGCAATTTGGCACCTTGGTTTGCCAATAAAAGAAAGTAGCCTTCTTTATTTCGATCTAAGATCTTGTCCAAAATTATGTGAAAATGTGGATCCTATTCAGCTTCTTGAATCATTTCATCAGTTATTTCATCATTTGAACTATTCCCAATACGAAACCTATGAAAAGGATTTTCTTCCCTATCACCCATGTTGTAAAGTGGATCTCTTCTTTCATCTTCTTCTTTGTGTTTTTGGGACCTTGTGACAACAAGCATATGCTTATACCAAATTTTTACTAACTTTGATCACAAATGGGAGAGTGCAATTTGTTGGATACCTTAATCATAATAGAATGATGGATTCTATTGATATGACTAAGGAATTTCTAATTTTTAGTTTGTGATTCCCTGGATTGAAGGATGATGATCCTGTTATGGGAATTAAACTAGAAATCAGAAATGGATGTGATGATGCACTTTGCGATGTTTTGATCTTAGTTTGAGAAAATAAGGAATTTTCAAAAGCCTAATGTTTCTAAGTTTTTCTCTATTGTTGATTTCCAATATCTAAGCATAAATGTCACGGTTTGATTTGTCAAATTCTTGCATTTTCTGGATGATCTTATCTAAATTAAAGTTTTGAAAACAAAGCATGCAATAGGAAGACAATTGTTCTTAAAGTTCTAGAATCTAAACAATGAGTGTATGTTAAAAAATGTTTTCAAAAAAAATGTTTTCATAGGTTTTACACAGAACAGACAATTCAGGAAGACTCACTCTTAGTGCTCAAGTAGGTCATCATAATAATCAACAACCCACATCTTAGAACTGCGTCGACTCACATAGCCATGCCACCCTGGAAGGGGTGCCCGTGTTTTTGTCTTTTCTAGGCGCGTACTCAAAGTGACAGAAGTGGATACCAGATCCCCTAAGAAAACGGTCCTTGGCAGTTATATGGTTAGTGTCTTGGGGGAAAATTCTTCCCTCCCCTTGCACTGTGATTATTAGGATGTTCAGAAACTGACACGGTTGGCTACTACACTAGGTTCATAGTAAGGGTTTCCATTCGGTGCGGCAATAATAAACTCCCTTAGGAGACCTCCCAACCTTTAGAACAAAGGATTTGGGGATGGTTGTCTTGCACACTATTGTCGAATTGCGAACTTTCCCCGAATTCGCTTTTGATTATAGTGGGTTGGAAAACTTGGCTTTAGTTTTTCCCACTTAAGTTGTTCCTCTTGGGTGAGTACTTTTTCCCACAAGAGCAAGCCCTCTAAAGGATGCAATAAAGCATTAAAATTGCAGAAATTAAAAAGGAAAGTCTGGTATTCTAATCACCCAGTTAAGGGGAGAGCATAGACCTATTGCCACAGACAAAGTAGACAGTGTTCTTTGAAGATGTTGCTTCACAACAAGCATTGGATTCATTTTAACCACAAAATCAATGTGTGGTGACTACCCTAGGATTGCTTCTTTTTAAATTTCATGTCTATCCTAGGATTGGTTCACTTTAAATTACTGTGTCTATCCTAGGGTTGCTTCTTTTTAATCCAAAAGCAGCAATAAAACCACTGGTTGAGGTCGCATCAGATCCATAGAGTAAATTATACAAATTACAAATGTGCTAGAACAAAAGTCATATGCGCTGAAGAATATGTGAGAATTTGAAAATTTTAACTCTGTTAAACTTGATAAACACCTACATTATTGGATAGATTATGAAATTCTACCCCATTTTAAAAAAAAAGCTCCGAAAAAGACCAAAATATTGTTGAAAAATGAGGTGTTTACTTAGCTTAATACTCTATAAAACTTTAATATTGCTGATCTATGTAAGTCTTTTCTTTGTTACATATATTCTTTGTGGATGATTATCTTGATTAATCCATTTTACTATTGTAGAATGTAGAGAGAAGTTGATAGAAGAACTAGACAGGATATTAGAAAGATCACACAAGATGTACCGTGGAGAAACCCTTTCGGGAAAAAAATCCACCAAGAATTATTCTATTATTCAATCTCTGAATTACAATAGCTCCAATTCTTGCTTGATAATGCTTCTTTTGTCTTTACCAATCTTCTTCACACCTGCAATAACAATTATGAAACCTCTATTCAACTTGAATGAGATATAGAGACAATATGCAACCTTGTAATCTCCAAATGGTGATAATTACAATGCATAAGCTCAAGCCCTTGAAAAGGCACACCATTCCTTCATGAGTTATTCAAAGAAGACTAAATATAACATGTGCACTATGCATCAGTGTCCTAAACTGAAGCTACAACTTCTCCTTCACTTCGTGATAATCAAAGCTCCACTCTCAAAGTTGGCACCCTTAAGTAAAGCTACTTAACTAAGTCTTCAGAAATATATTATCATGCATGAGAGGTAAATCCAATAAAGCATCTTGGGCGCCCAAGTTGGCTTCAAGTGCTTTATAGTTAACTGAAACATTTACCCAACACCATTCTCAAAGAATGGTCATCCCTTGTTAACTGAGGCGCCCCGCATCATTAATAACCCAATACATAGCCATGCACGTTAATTAGCTAACTACATGCAACCCAAACATTCAACATGCATGCAATATGCAATTTGCATAAACTCAAGATAAATGAACCGAATCGAATCGAATCAACCGAATCGAATCAACCGAATTGAATTGAACTGAATCAACCAAACCGACTAACTGAACCGAATTGAACCGAACTTAATCGATCTGAACTGAACTTAACTGAACTTCAAGCATGCAAACATCAACCTAACCCTAGGATCTTACATTTATCTATATGTTAATCACATCTATACGCTAACTAGACACAAGGTGAGTTTCACCTTACCATGTGAGTGTCCCATGTGTCCCTATTATTTAGGAACTCACTATGGACGCCCTCACATGCTTCTTACATTTAGAATTAATTACAAATGTCAATAATCATGATTATTTTAATATTAATCTCAACTTAATCTTAGTGTTGCTGAACACATTCCAAGAATCTAGGAGATACATGAAATAATTAATGTTCAGGATTTGCAATTGAATGGCAACCTATTTCCAACATTCCCACTTTAGAGGACATTATACACTGCAATTATTCTAAACAAGGAACACAACGAAATCAAGGCGACTTGGGCCACGGCCTCCCGCACTATGAGAACTTATATGTAGGAACTAGCTTCGTAAGATAATCTACAACATTAATTAAAGTGTCAAATTTTTCAATTAATACTTTCCCACTCTCAACCATTTCTCGCACAAAGTGATACTGAACATCTACATGTTTAGTACGAGCATGATACATAGGATTTTTGGCTAAACAAATAGCACTCTGACTATCACATTCAAGCCTAACTTGCTTGCAATTAAAACCAATACCTGACCCAATCCTCTGTAAGAAAACTGCCTCTTTTGAGGCATGTGTGGCAGCCATGTACTCTGCTTCTATGGTGGACAAAGCAACTGTGGGCTGCCTCTTACTCATCCAACTAACCGCAGCTCCAAACAAAGTGTAAACATAACCACTTGTCGACCTCCGACTGTCCAGATCTCCTGCCCAATCTAAATCAACAAACCCTTGTATGTCCAATGATCTATTCATAATATCAATATTATTTGAACCATGATAACCAAAATGCGAATTCAAGTCCTTGTAAATATATTCCTCTTAACATATGTCCAAGTTCTTTACCAGGTTAGACATAAACCTACTAAGAACTCCTCCCACTCGCTTGTGCTATATCTAGTCTCGCATAAAACCATTGCATACATTAAACCACCAATTGCACTACAGCACACAGCACTTGTGACATTTCCTCAAAATCAAACTGGAGTTTAGGGACTCATATCTAAACTTACTTCGTACATAACCGTAAAGGAATATTAACCGGTTTACTATCTTGCATGTTAAATATTTTCAAAATAGTATCAACATAATTACTCTGACTTAAGAAAATATTTCTATTACCTCTATCTCTACTGATCTCCATACCGAGGATATATTTTGCAGCCCCTAGATCTTTCATCTCAAATGTGCTCGAGAGTTGTGCTTTCAATTCTCTGATCATTACCTTACTGTTACCAATAAACATGTCATCAACATACAAGATAATAATTAAAAGCTGATCATCAATAATTTTTATATAAACACAATGATCTTCCTCACTCCTAACATAACCAATTTTTAATGCAAAAGCATCAAACTTCTGGTACCACATTCTCGGAGAATGTTTCAATCCATATAAAGATCTCTTTAACCTGCAAACCAATTCTTCTTTTCCTTTTACAACAAAACCTTCAGGTTGCTTCATATAAATCTCCTCATCAAGATTCCCATGTAAAAAAGAAGTTTTCACATCCATTTGCTCAATTTCAAAATCATAAGTAGCAACAATAGATAAGAAGAATCTAATAGAAGTTAATTTAGCAATAGGAGAGAAGATTTCATTAAAGTCAACTCCCTCTCTCTGGGAGTAGCCCTTGGCTACTAATATAGCCTTGTACCTTTCGAGATTACCACATGCACCAATCTTCTTTTTAAAGATCCATTTACAACCAATGGCCTTTCTATCTTTGGGAAAACTCTCAAGATCCCATGTGTCACAAGTTTCCAAGGATTCCATTTCCTCATGCATAGCTTGTGACCAAAGCTTATTCTCGTTTGAGGACAAAGATTCCCTATAAGAACTGGGTTCATCATTAGTACTCATTAAAGCAAAAATACAACAGAAATTAGGTGGGCTATACCTATCAATGGGATTCCGTTGTCTTGTGGATCTCCTTAAAGGAGTTTCTTCTGGTTCCTGAATATGCTCATCTTGAGCCTCTATTTCAGAAGAACTCTCTGAACTCTCTTCTTGAGGTTCATCCACTTGTTCTTCAACATGTGCATCTTGTTGCTTCTCAGTATTTGTCTCAAAATGCAATGTTCGAGAAGTATCCTTTTCCTGTGGTTGTTCTTCTCCTGAATAAGCTCTAAATTCCCTGAAAATAACATCTCTAGATAAAGAAACTTTTCTTGTTAGTGGATTCCAAAGCTTGTAACCTTCTACATTTTCACCATAACCTATGAATATGCATTTATGTGCTTTAGGATCCAATTTAGATCACTTTTCTTGAGGCACGTGAACAAAAGCCTCACAACCAAAGATCCTTAAATGTGCAACACTAGGTTTCTTACCTAACCACATCTCATAAGGAGTTTTATCTTCAATAGATGAACTAGGGGATTTATTGATTAAATAACAAGAAGTACATACCGCTTTAGCCCATACACCGCTCAAGCTAGCACTACGAATATACTCCTAGCTCTTTCCATTAAGGTTCGGTTCATCCTTTCTGCTACCCATTTCGGTTGAGGTGTATATGGAGTAGTTTTCTCGCCTCACTATTCCCGATGCTTATGCAATAATCATCAAATTCCTTAGTCAATACTCACCACCATTATCCTCGATCTCAACACTTATCCTATAACTGATTGTTTCTCAAACTAAAGCCTTAAATTCTTTAAACTTATTAAACACATCAGATTTGTTATGCATAAAATATATCCAAGTGTATCTTGAGACATCATCAATAAATGTGACATAGTATCTAGATTTTCAAATAGAGTCAATATCCACAGGACCCATTACATCTGAGTGAATAATCTCTAATAATCTTTTAGCTCTATTTGTACCACTAGGAAATTTAGATCTATATTGCTTTCTCCAACACATATAGTGCTCACAAAAGTCATTTTTTCCAATATTATAATTAGGAATACCATCAAACAAATTTTTATTAAGAATGCTCCTAAGACCTTTTTCACCTATATGGCCCAATCTATGGTGTCATAACATACATGTATTTTCAACTTCAGTTACATTTGATAAAATATTTACATTGGAGGCATTCAGCTTAAACAAAGTCCTAATCCGAGATCCTTTAGGAACCACCATATTCCCTTTCACCAATCTACAACCACCTTTGTCAAATGTCACATGCATTCTAGAATCATTAAACTTAGAGACAAAAATTAGATTCCTTGCAAGTCCTAGAATATGTAAAACATCATTAAGGGTTTTAACACTACCATCACTGAAACACAATTTTACCTCTCCTTTGCCAACAACCTTTGTTGTGTTGTTGTCTCCAAAGAATACATGTCCTCCATCATATGTAGTATACTTAGAGAACCACTCCTTTCTAGGAGTCGTATAATAGGAGCAACCTAAATCAATAAGCCAAGAGTTATCAACAATAATATTAGAAGAAATGACTAATGCATCATTATCACACATTTGATTTTTTGTAGAAGCATCGCATTTCTTTCTTGTTTGCCAATCCTTTTTATTATGTTCGGTTTTCCGTAATTCCAGCATAATTTCACCTTACTCTACTGTAGGGTTTTTGACCGCCCTTAGACTTACCTTTCCTTTCTTGTCCGCTTTTATCTTTCTTAGGGCCTACCCCTTACAAACAAGGAATCTTTGGGAGCTACGGATTTCTCTCATCTCCTCTGATAGGAGAGTAGGAATAATGTTGTCCATCTTTGGATCTGCACCATTACCACTAATTGCAACTATTAGATTTTCCCAAGAATCTGGTAAAGAGCAAAGCAATAAAATGCACTCATCCTCATCCTCAAGCTTTACATCTATGGATGCTAACTGACTGAGAATTAAATTGAAAGCATTTAAATATTGTGCTATTGAATCACCTTCTTTCATTTTCAATGAATATAATTGCCTTTTCAGATACAACTTATTGGTGAGACTCTTAGTTTGATAAATATCCCCTATTCTTTTCCACAATTTAGATGCACTGGTTTCCACTGAAACATTTAAAAGAACAACATCAACAAGACACAATCTAATTGTTCCTCTTTCCTTTTTATCTAACTTAGCCCAATCTTCATCTGACATAGTTGTAGGTGTCTTTGTCTCATTATTAACCACTAACCATTGATCTCTTTCTTCAAGAAGATCTTCCATTTTTAATTTCCACATTTCATAGTTAGAACCATTGAACTTTTCAATATCTAACCTTGAATTCATTGTAACAAAAACTTAATTCTAAAATCAGAAAATTACTAAAATAATAAGAGCTCCCACTAAGCCAATAAATCCTTCAAACTTTAAGAGAAAACCAACATTTTACCTAACCTCAATTGATACCAAATGTTGAAAATGAGGTGTTTTTATTTAATACCTCAGAAACTTATTAGCTTTTGATCTATAAGTCTTTTTCTTGTTATATATATTTTGTGGATGATTATCTTGATTAATCCATTTTACTATTGTAGAATGTAGAGAGAAGTTGATAGAAGAACTAGATGTGAGATTAGAAAGATCACACAAGATGTACCGTGGAGAAACCCTTTCGGGAAAAAACTCCACCAAGAATTATTCTATTATTCAATCTCTGAATTACAATAGCTCCAATTCTTGCTTGAGAATGCTTCTTCTATCTTTACCAATCTTCTTCACACCTACAATAACATTTATGAAACCTCTATTCAACTTGAATGAGATATAGAGACAATATGCAACCTTGTAATCTCCAAATGGTGATAATTACAATGCATAAGCTCAAGCCCTTGAAAAGGTACGCCATAGTACTTCAAGTAGAGTTATTCAGTGAAGACTAAAGCTTACAACATGTGCATCATGCATTTTGGTGTCCCAAACTGAAGCTACAACTTCTCCTTCACTTCGGTGATAATTCCAAAGCTCTTCCTCAAAGTTGGCGCCCTTAAGTAAACCTACTTAACCGAGCCTTCAAAAATATATTATCATGCATGAGAGGTAAATCCAATAAAGCATCTTGGGTGCCCAAGTTGTCTCCAAGTCCTTTATAGTTAATTGAAACATTTACTCAACACCATTCCCAAAGAATGGTCATCCCTTGTTAACTGGAGGTAGTCCCTGTTATCTGTCATACAAATCAATGTTATTAGCCATGCATTACAAGTTAACTGAAGCTAACTACATGCAACTCAAAATAACCAACATGCATGCAACATGCACTTGCATTCAACTGAAGATAACTAAACCGAACTGAACTGAACTGAACTGAACTGAACTAAACTAAACTGAACTGAACTAAACTGATTTTGAACTGAACTGAACTTAATTGAACTGAACTAAACTTAACTGAACTGAACTGATCTAAACTAAACTTAACTGAACTTCAAGCATGCAAACATCAAATCCTAACTCCTAGGATCTTTACATGCATTCAGAAGTGTTAACTGTTACTCCATATAGTTAACTGGACACAAGGTGAGTTTCACCTTACCATGTGAGTGTCCCATGTGTCCCTATTATTTAAGAACTCACTATGGATGCCTTCACATGCTTCTTACATTTAGAATTAATTACAAATGTCAATAATCATGATTATTTCATCAAATATTAATCTCAACTTAATCTTAGTGTTGTTGAACACATTCCAAGAATCTAGGAGATACATGAAATAATTAATGTTTAGGATTTGCAATTGAATGGCAACCTATTTCCAACAAATATGACCAAGATATGGCCATTTTAAGATTGACTATAAAAGTGCTAAAACATAGGTCATATGCGCTAAAACAGTCCTCGTATGCGCTAAAAGAAGTGCCAGATGCACTAAAACAGTTCCAGATGCGCTAAAAGAAGTGCCAAATGCACTAAAAAAAGTGTCAGATGCGCTAAAATAGTCCTTGTATGCGCTAAACTGTGAGATTTTCTGGAAAAGTGAACTCCAAAATGTGAAAACCTGTCAGAAAACCTGCAAGTAGATGTTAAAAACGGGGGAAGGCCCCACGGTGGGCTCCAAAAATGTGTGTTCGAATATGTGATCTAACTAAAGAGATATAAACCAACACACCAATAAGAAATTAAATCAAAGGAAACTAATTGAAAAGTAAAGAAAACTCTTAAAACAACAACTCCTTCGAAAGCGTCTTATTGTGCTCTATCTCCAAGGATTCGTTGCAAGTACTGGCCCTCAGTTGGTGTAAGCATCAGCTTGTTAGAATGACAACTTCGATTATGTGAGCTAACTAAAGAAATATAAACCAACATAAACAATTCAAATGCCTTGTCTATGCTTCCATTTTGACCCTATCTTGCAATCATGGCATGCCACATTACCACATTTCTTTAAGGAATTCCATCGAAAAAATCATGTGAGCATTAGCAAGCTAGTGAGCTCATAAGCTTGCCAATTCGGTAGGGTTGACAAGGTAGGGGAAGCGTGAAAGAATGCCTCATAGAAATGGGGACCCATGGTGATGTACATCACCATGAGACCCATTTCTATGAGACATTTACTCACACTTCCCCTACCTTGTCAATCCTACCGCATTGTCTTGTGGCATGCCATGATTGCAAGATAGGGTGCACCTTTCCCCATGTTGCTAACTTAGCCTTGAATAAAGAGTCTTGAAATAGTGGAGAGAAGGGTTAGAATCCCTTGTAGGTAGACTAATAAAGGAAAAATTTAAAATATATCACAACATAAGTGATGAGGTAAATTTAAAAATAGAGATGAAAAACAAAATAGATTCAAAGATCTATCAATGTGGGAGGAGTATATTCCAATTTTATAGAGACATGTATGGAAAATTTGGTAGCATAGACAATGCAATCAGTTGGTTGATAAAATGCACATCACCATGAGACCCCATTTCTTTAAGGCATTTCTTCAAACAACTGATTGCCTTGTCTATGTTTTTTGATAAAATGCCTTGGTATAAATGTATGGAAAATTTAGTAGCATAGACAAGGCAATCAACTACTTGGTATAACTATTTGACAAAATACCTCAATGAGATATGTCCTCGTGGACTAGAATGATTATCAGATATGCACAAAATAGATTTATTGAAAAGGCTTTAGAAAATTTCAAGCATATGCAAATTGTAGGTGTAAAACCAAATTCAACTATATTTTCCAACATCCCCATGCCTATACCAAAATGAAAGATTTGGAGAGTGGTATGCACATCCATAGTAAAGGATTGAGAAATGATGTATTATTTTACTTCCTTATAACTTTTGTCATATATATGTGTATACAAAACGTGGAAGCATACACAAGGTAAGTCAATTGTTTAACAAAATTCCTCAAAGAGATGTGGTTTAAAAATGTAATTGGAAAATGTAAAGAATTGTGTAATTTAAAATGTGCATTGAAAAGCTAAGGTTATAATGAAAAACAAACAATGATCAACATGGAATATGCAAAATAACAAAAATCAAAGCAAGCCAAAATAGAATGAAAGAAAATGCGTAAAGACTTCACATACCTAAAAAAACAGAGTTTCAAACAGAGGAGTTCTACCCAGTTATGTAGCCTTTGCTTCTTCTTTCTTCGAACTCCTCAACAATTTGACTTTTTCAAAAACTTGTTCCCCTCCAAACTTCAATTGTATATCACTCTTGAATGGAATTCAGACTTGAACTGATATTATATGCCTTTCAACATGAAATTTTTTCTATTTCATGCAAAGGTGATGGAAAGATCATGAAAAAGGTGGTGGAATGTGAAAAACATGTATGCACACTTAATAAAATTATCAAAAAGCTTTTTTTTTTTATAATTTTTTTTTTATGTCAGAACACACGCAAAACTAGGACAATATGCAAATTGTGGGCCTTGAGATCACATGTATATTAAGCTTTTTACTTTGTTTAGAGAAAGACAAAACATGCTCACATTATAATGTGCTCACGTTATAACGTGAGTGCGTTATGTCTTGCTAAAATAACGACCATATCTCTATTACTTCAAAACGCACTCATGTTATGAGAAAGTTGATTTTTTATAGGTTTCTTTTCTCTCTCTTTCTCTCTATCCTCTACCCTCTACCCTCTATCTCTCTCTCATTCCCTCCCTCCCTCTCTTTCTCAAGTATCTCCCTCCTATCCCCTTTCCCTCTCTCAAGTATATCTCTCTCACTCACTCAATCCTTCTTTCTCTCTCCCCTCTACCCTTAACCCTCTACCCTCTACCCTTAACCCTTAAACCCCAATTTCACCTTACCATCTCCCACTCACTCATCTCTCACCTCCTTAACCTCTACCCTTAAAAACCCTCAAACCTCTACCTCATCTCCTACACCCTCTCTCTCTCTCTCAAGTCTCTCCCTCCTACCCCCTCTCCCTCTCTCAAATCTATCTCTCTCTCTCACTCACTCCTTCTATCTCTCACCCCTCTACCCTTAACCCTCTATCCTCTACCCTTAACCATTAAACCCTTTATCTCTCTCCCACTCCCTCCCTATCTCTTTATCTCTCACTTCTCTCCCTCCTACCCCCTCTCCCTCTCTCTTGAGTCTATCTCTCTCTCTCTCTCTCTCTATCTCACTCACTCCTTCTATCTCTCCCCCATCTACTCTTAACCCTTAAACCATTAAACCCTTAAACCCTCTACCCTCTATCTTTCTCCCAATCACTCCCCCTCTCTCTCTCTCTCAAGAATCTCCCTCCTACCCCCTCTCCCTCTCTCAAGTCTCTCTCTCATTCACTCAACTTTATCTCTCCCCACCCCTAACCTCTACCCTTAACCCCAAACCCTAAAAATGCACCAAACCTCTACCCTTAACCTTAAACCCTTTAAACACTGTACCCCACCTATCTCTACCACCCCTCTCACCCTCTCTCTCTCTCTCCCACTCCCTCCCTCCCTATTCATTGGACCCATTTTTTCAAACAGGCCACTACATTTCCAATTTCATTGAATTGGCAAGCTAGTGGGCCCCCGGTGATGTAAATCACTGAGAGACCCTATTTATTGAACCCATTTTTTCAAATGGGCCAAGTTAGGTTGCCAATTTCATCGAATTGGAAAGCTAGTGGGCCCACTAGCTTGCCAATTCGGTGAAATTGGCAATTTAGTGGCCTGCAAGCCAAGTTAGGTTTCCAATTTCACTGAATTGGTAAGCTAGTGGGCCTACTAGCTTGCCAATTTGGTGAAATTGGAAATGTAGTGGCATGTTTGAAAAAATGGGTCCAAGAAATGGGGTCTCCCAGTGATTTACATCACTAGGAGACCCCATTTCTTGGACCCATTTTTTCACATAGGGCAAGTTAGATTGCCAATTTCACTGAATTGGCAAGCTAGTGGGCCCACTAGCTTACCAATTTGATGAAATTGACAATGTAGTGGCCTGTTTGAAACAATGGGTCCAAGAAATGGGGTCTCCTAGTGATGTAAGCTAGTCTCCCAGTGATTTACATCACCAGGAGACCCCATTTCTTGGACCCATTATTTCAAATAGGGCAAGTTAGATTGCCACTCATGAATTCAATAGTACCAATTAGCCACTATGCAATTGATGAATTGACAATGTAGTACCGTTAAAAAATTGGTCCAAGAAACAGTCTCTCGATGATACAGCCAATCAAGTTAGTGGCCCAGATTTGGGCCAATCAAGAAATTGGCAATGTAGTGGCTCCAAAATGGGTCCAAGAATGGGTCTCATGAAAAATGCGTTACATTAATTATCAAATTGGCGGTTTAAAATACCAGCCTGCCAGCAATCATGTGAAACTCCGTTGAAAAAATGGGTCCAAGAAATGGCGTCTCTTGGTGATGTAAATCATCGGGAGACCCCATTTCTTGGACCCATTTTTCCAAACAAGCCAAGTTGAGTTGCCAATTTCACCGAATTGGCAAGCTAGTGGGTCCACTAGCTTGTCAATTTGGTGAAATTGGCAATGTAGTGGTATGTTTGAAAAAATGGATCCAAGAAATGGGGTCTCTCAACCCTCTATCCCACTCAACCCAATACCCTAAACCCTCAACCCTCAGCCCTTAAACACTAAACCCTTAAACCCTCTACCCTCAACCCTCAACCCTAAACCATTAAACACTAATCCCTCAATCCCTATACCCTCAACCATTAAACCCAAGTAAAATCTCTACCCTAATCCATCAACTCTTATACAATGGACCCTCAACCATTAAACCCAAGTAAAATCTCTACCCTAATCCATCAACCCTCAACCCTTAATCCATCAACTCTTAAACCCACTTTCTACCTTCTACCCTCAACCCTCAACCCTTAAACCCTAATCTCTCAACCCCTATACCCTCTATCCTATACAATAGACGCTCAACCCTAATCCCTCAACCCTATACCCTCAACCCTCAACCCTTAAACCCTAAACCCTTAAACCCTCCACCCTCTACCCTCTACCCTATACATTAAACCCTCAACCCTATACATTGGACCCTCAACCCTAACTCTTCAACCATGTACCCTCAAACCTAAACCCTAAACCCTAAACCCTCTACCCTCAACCCTAAATCCTCAACCCTAAACCCTTAAACCCTAAACCCTTAAACCTTCTACCCTCTACCCTCAACCCTCATCCCTCAACCCAATACCCTAAACGATCAACCCTATAGGTCTTGTATATGAGCGAATTTGCACCCCTTACGCAAATTCCCGTTTTACGTTTCCTCACCTTAGAAAATCAAATCTGAAGACGAAAATCCACATCAACCCACTGCCTTCGTTCCACTTGACATCTATTTTGTGTGTAGATAGAAGAATAACTGTTAGGGATTCCCACACGGTGCACAAACATCTGCATGACACACTTACATCCCTGACAGATTCTTGTGTTTGAAGCCTGCAAAGGATTTACACTTCCCATTGGGGTTGATTTCTAATGCCCCTCTTTGACCAACCGACCCAAATATGGTTGTTTTCTCATTCTCCCTTCAAAACCACTCTTTACTCCTTCATTTCATCTCTCCAATCAATCTTCTAAACATTCTACACAACCTTTCTTGCATCCATTACTCTCAAGTAGCACTTTGCACTCCATAGTAGCAGCAACAAGACTCCATCAACTCCGTAGAGAAAGTGTGGAACAACACCATTGCAACAGGGGTTTGAGTCCTCTCATTTTCTCCTCCATTAGCTAGTGAGTTCTTGGTGGAGGTGTTAAGCTTTTCACTCATCTCCTCTATGATTTGGTTGAGTAGCACATTACTGTTTTGTAGTGTTATTATGTTCTTTAATTTCATTCTCCTTTATCATACTTTTTCTCCATCATCACTATCTTGGTTGTCTGTGGAGGTGGAAACACCAAAATGGGGGTCTGACTGAGGCATGCCCCTATACAGCCCCCCAAACAATTTTCCCCCTTCTTGTGTGTAGGTGGATGTGCTTTGTGGAGCTAGCTGGTGAACAGGCTCTTTTGTGAGATAATTCTTGTCACCCTAGCTTTAATCTACTTGCTTTATCAAATTCATTTATATATCTCTTACTTCATAGTTTTATTTTGTTCTCCTAAAAATCATTAGCTAGGCTATTAGTCTATTTTTTTGTGGTTCACATTGTCATTTTGGTCCTCTGTTCGTACGAATTCTAACGCACATGAGAGACGCCAATGTGCCGCGTTGTTGTCCCGAAATCACATTTTTTTCCTTGAGCAGAGAGCTACCTGAGGCACAGTGTGGAACCCAAAAATTGGCTCGCCTAGCCCCATTCTGAGTTTTAGGTCTGTAGAGTGATTGAAGGACCTTATAGTCCTCATCATTCTCATCCCTCATTTTAAAACACCCCTTTATGCTATGGTAAGTTAGGGTAGGCTTCCGCTCTTGGCTCTCTGTGACCTGGGGCCTTGAATGTGGTTGGTCCCCCTCTCTTACATTTTTGGTGAACCTGACATGAACCATTTTGGTTCCATTCTGCGATACTGAGAGCTTCTTTCCTTGTATTCTAGGAGTGTTGTAGGTGTGTGTTGTGAGTTTTTCACCTTGTAACCCAACCTATGACCCCTAATAGGCGTAGTTGGAAGGTTGTGAAGGTGTTGTGTAATGAAACCTTAATTGGGTTATTGTCCTTGCAACCTTTGGAGGGTCTTAAGAGAGTATCGTTCATTGCATGCGATGGCCTCTTTTCTGCATCAACCTATGCCCTCTGCATAGCTAGTGAACAGTGGTATTGGTATAACCTTCACTTCACAGGACCTGCCAATGGGTTTTAATAGGGAGCCATCTCCTCTCTATATCCCTGCACGAATCAACAAAAACATCGTAGCAAGTGTTCTCATTGATCTGACGTCTCAAGTAAACATCATAACTGAGGAGATTATTCTAATCAATTTTTTGCATAAAAATGGGTATGATGCATTTGTGAGCACCATCTGCATGCATGACAGACTTTCCACGACCCCTTTGGGTCAGTTTTGGTTGGACCTAAATCCACGAATATTTTGTTTGACATAATCCTTGGGTCTGAACTCTTTAGAGTGAAGTTGGGTATCCCTTGGTTGGTAGCTATGGATGTCATAACCTCGATTATGCATAAATGTTTAAAATTTATCCATGAAGGTTCTGTGCATGTGATTCATGACACCCGTTATAAACCATTGGTTGCTCGTGGTAGCTACTCCTTGGATAACTCTTGGCCTGCACCCGTTGGTCCTCTCCCACCTAGAACAGACCTCCTGCACTGAATGTATCAGAATTATAAGAAAGGGAACCTAAGACTAAAAGTGAGATACCCTCCATCGCCTTATGCTATTTCACATA